>JARJDT010025954.1:0-18999 GCA_030264655.1 Leptusa sp. GC000079 | reverse complement strand
GAATTTTTTTTGGTATTTTGGACTTTTCTGTATCCCCCATATAGGTATAGGTAATATAGGGCCACTGTGAGGTAAGTTGGCATCTTGCGAACTGCGACCTTCCAGATCTATCGTTCTGACCCTTCCCACAATTTCGGGAAATCCCACCGAAAAAAAGACAAACATTGCCATAACAAGGAAACTATAGGAGATAGAGGAAAGTCCTAAATACAAATAAGACGCAAAAATTAATTGCCTTTAACTTCCCCGAAGACACTTTTGCCCTAACTATTAGGGCTGTCCAAATATTCGCGAAAAACCACCGAAAAAAAGACAAAAATCGCCATAACAAGCAAACTACGGGAGATACAGAAATGTCTTAAATAAAAAAAAAAAATTCCTCTTTGTAAGTACCCGAAAAACGTCGACACGTGTAGGTCATTCGTCAATTAGTAAACACCCTGTAATTTATTAAGCAAAAGGTTTCGCACAGAGTTATTTTTGTGCGAAAAAATAAACTCATAGCAACCGCCAACAACCAAGCGCTGGTCAAATATCAAATTTAAATCAACCGGCCTAGCAGTTTGCGTAGACACTTCCTTGAAAAATAAATGAACTTGTGTAATGGGTTGCAATTCAAGCACGACGTGAAGATAAATTCAATATGCAACAAACACTTAATGCAGGACTTAGTTATTTCGAGATGTAAATGCTTTCTGCAACCACGAACCGCACAAACGAGCAAATGTAAACGCAAACGACAAAACGTCACGGGTCACTTGGTTCGCAAGTGCAACCTCTTTACATTAAAGTTCCAGGAGTAAATTCTGATTATACAACACGAATGAACATTAATGCTTATGGACGACGTGCTCTTCTACCCTCACTTCAAATTATTATCAACGTCAGTTGTAATTTTCAGTGTAATTAGTATGCAATTTTGTTGACGTCAGCACCATTAGGGCCAAAATACAAATATAAATATTTTATTATATTTGAAATACTTATTTGGAATATTATGAAAGAAAAGTTACGAGATATCTTATAGAGAATTTCATTCTGCACACCATTTGATTTATTTATTTATTTATTAAATACTGTATTTCAGATTTTAAATTTCATTCCAATTCTTCTATTTCTTTTATATCAATTATTCAAATAAATTTTTTAAAACTTTTTATTTTTTCCGGTAATCTATTATATTCTTTAACAGCCATATTTTGAATAGTTAATAATCCTTTATTATTATAATTAATATCAATACAATTTGCTAATAATTTTCCTCTAAAATTTCACTGATAGTTTTGAGTTTTCAGGAATACACATTGTTTTTGTTTGAAATACACGATTTTAATTTGACCCAACTCAACACATGGCATTTTTAATTTGTTAATTGCTCTAATCTTGGAATCTATTACATAATTCGACAATTAAGGAAATTTGTTTTTTTCGAAAATTGTATAAGATAAGGGCTAAAAGAAAACCTAGAAGTTTTTAATAGACTAATTGCAGATTTTTCTCACTATGCAAACATTTTCGGATAACTATTGATCCATAGAGAATTTTTTTTCACATAAAAGATATTTAAAATAATTTTCAAAAAAATGTTAAGATTTTCTATTACATTAAAATACTCTTGTGCCACCATTTTGGCAATCTCTTGTTAAATCCGAAACAAGGAAACAATTTATGAGCAAGACATGTGTTGAGAATTAAATGGAATGCACATGTGAAGATTGCGCTGCGTATACAAATTATTGATACGAAAACATCCATTAAGATAGTATCAAGAGAAGTTAATTATCTGTTATTATTTGTAGCTTATATTAGTACAATAGAATGTTTGCCATTGGTTTGCTTCTATTGGCGGTGGTTATGATGGTAAATTTAGTTTCATTGCAAGAGTTTGGCTTTGGTTTATCGGGTTTAAGGTACGGTCTAGCCGGTTTTAGCTTGGTGGGTTAGAGGTAAACGATGCGATTGCAGAAGCAAATTTATGCCTTACAAAATTTGACTAACGTTCTACTTCTACATTTACAAGTGCACTATTCAAATTCGATATAATACGATCCGACGTTTCGTTTCGTTTCCGCGATGTTCGCCACGTTATCTTTCCGTAGCACACATTTGTTCCGGTTCGAACCCAGCCTTCAATTTGGATATTGCATTTACAATTTCCGTATTTTCCTATAATACAAATCCGTATCCAGTGTTTTGAGTAAATTACATGCTAAAAATTATGGATTCGGCAACGATTTGTTTGCCAGTGAACATTTAGCTTCCAGTCCAACAAATATGTTTTTGAAATGCGGCCCAGAGATAAATATTTGTTTTATTGTTCAATAAAAACGAAAAATACCCTCATAAAAGTCATAAACAAGAACAATAGTAAAGCAGCTGATAATCGTAATGAAACTTCATGGGTGCATTTCTTAGTGCTCAACGTTGAGCCGTTTAGAAACGCACTCACTCCATATTTAAATATTAGAATATAGTGTCACGAGGGAGTAAAGTCGGGGGTAGTCGCCCGCCGCTGTGTTTGCCTATCCGAGCGAAGCGAGGGCAGCGTAACAGCGAAGGGCGACTACGACTTTACTCCCGTGAGACACTCAGTACTTTTTCGCCTAC
The DNA here is from genome assembly GCA_030264655.1 of Leptusa sp. GC000079. Classification (NCBI taxonomy): domain Eukaryota; kingdom Metazoa; phylum Arthropoda; class Insecta; order Coleoptera; family Staphylinidae; genus Leptusa; species Leptusa sp. GC000079. Next base: position 16,392 of record JARJDT010025954.1, on the reverse strand, counting down.
CTTCATTAAGTTAAAATAACAAAATAACAAATTTGTTTGAATTTACAAAAATATGTTTTTTGTACAAGTTATAATTGTTTAAGGATAGAGCTTAGGCGTGAGGCTCGGTAGCTCAGGTAGTAAAGCAGTGGGGCGTAGACCCAGCGGTCGCAGGTTCGAATCTTGGCCAGTGGTCAACTTTTCATGACTTAAAAATAAAAATGTCTTATAAATTTAATACGTCACAAATATTATTTAAGCTGCGCCATCTGACCACAATAATCAACATTAAATATCAAAAGGACTGAGAGAGAGTTTAGACTCCCTAGGGCAACTATGAGTCGCTTTACTCAATCATTTGGGGTCATATATCAGATGTTTTCTGCGTAGGTAGGCGAAAAAAATATAAAATTACATTCTTCAAGGAAATTTAATTTCGCACAACTTTTGCCAACTTGCATTTGATTATGAAGTCAAGTGGCGGCCTTATCATTTTATTTCTTTAATGCTTGCTCGGTATTTGTAAGAACATTCTTTTTAAGAGTAATTTTAATTTCAAAAGTAAATATACAAAAACCCTAGAATTTAAGGGTAGTCGGTAGTGTATAATGCCCATGGCGCAGTTACCAGCATCCCTATCTGTTTCAAGCCCCAAGAAAAGCGATAATATATTTCCAGTTGTATGTTATTGGCCTATTGGCATTGATGAAAACCTGCTGGTTGCGTCCAGCCAGTGGCGTAGCAACTGGGTCCGTGTTACAATGTTAAGGTCAGGAGAGTCATTTTAAATTTTTGAACATGAACACGGCCCATTCTTCAGTTGCTACGCTACTGCGTCCAGCTTAGCGCTCAGCAGATGTATAGATGGATGGTTTGGATTGGATGCATCTGCTATCATGAACCAACTACACACACCGAGTTACTTACCAAGTAAGTACCAGTTTACATGTTTGCTATAGTAATACAGCTGCAAATTTCACTGATATATTTATTTGATGTTGATAAGGCAAAGAAGGTATCTATTATGTGATCACACTCTGTTACCAGCTAGACTGCAGTACGCCTTGTCTGTGGTGATGGGGTAATCTGGACGTAAACCACAAACCAGAAGTAAGTAATTCATATTTGACATTGAATTGTTCCTTTATAAAAAAAAACTTATTTGAATAATATGTATGTAATTTTTATTATTATTATTCATACTTATGTGATGAATGATGTACTTATTTTAGCGCAAAGATTTATGCACGTGCTATTTAAATAATGGTTTGAAGTTCGCAGCTTCTCTCTTATCGTTTATTGCAGGTCAAACATAACGCGTATAATGTGTACGCCAGATCGTACGTCGTAGCGTAATTTTATGCTAACCTAATATGACACAAAAAATATTTTTTCTACGACCATAGGTGACGACTCATTATTGACAATTTACTTCATGTGGAAACGGCTTATTACGAACATGTTCGTAATGAGCCGTTTCACGAATTACTAGGGAATTTTCATCAATATTAGAAATCAAGTTGGCAACATTGACAGTCCTCAGTCAAGACTAGGTAGACAAATGATTAACAGTTATAACTTCAAAACAGTAAAACACTTATTACAAATTTGACTGGGACTTAGCACGAAGTGCGCACTCGCTATGCATGGAAAATTGGTTGTAGAAAAAGTATAGTACTTACGTAGCACGTGTTGTAAAATCGTTACACACTCGCGAAAATACGCTCTAGCCGCTGGGCGGCATGCTGCGCATTTTTTGCCCTCGCTTACTTGCTTATGCTATTTTTGTATGCCTGGAACTCATGGAAGAATGTGCCAAATTTCGGAGCCCTACGATATTTTAGTAGGTAGTAAGTATTATACATGTTGTCATATTGATCTATCAGCATAAAACACTTTCAAATAATCACACAGTACTTTATAAAATGTCATAAAGTTATTCCCAATTCAAATGAATTAGAATTTAGAATGGTTATTTGGGGACCGCGGTGCGGAAAATTCTATCTTTCCGGAAAAAACTACTCGCCAACCGGCTCGGGTTCTTAAAATTGATTTGAAAGCAATGATATTAGAACAATTAAAAAGAAAGAATTTTCATGATGATGACGTAGGAAACATTTAAATTTACAAGCATGTGACGTCATTGCATCTGCTTTGCAGTGCATGAAATAAAGAATTGGTGTTGGTAATACGTAAAAGTCATAAAACTGGACATTTAACTCAATACGCATAGTAAACATGCATCTTGAACGCGATTCTTGAACGCTATAAAAGTACTACTTATGTATGCCACTTATAATATGGACACATCAGCATAAAAAATATTACCGGAAGTGATACGCACAATCTACCAATTTATCAGAAATTTTTGGGTGCTGGTTGATTGGCCGATGGCCCATGGCACGTGCCAAAATTTACTCCGCACATTATCATGCACATAACAGAGACGTTCACAGGATGCACACATTTGCATTTAAATTTACCATCGTGATCGAGAGTTGCCAGCTTGCAGGTGCCGAATCGAATGCCGAATTTCACGGCGAAATGAATATTCAGCCGTTTATACATTTCAGTATTAATTTTGATTTCGTCATAAGTTCCTCATTAACAGTGTTAAAGCCAGCCCTGCATGCTTGCGACTTGCAATTGATAAATACAAGAATATTTAACTGCTTGCTGTACTCAAGTTGAAAAAATATAGCAAGTAACTAGAAGAAGCGTCTCTATAGTCGTTAAGAAATGGAATAGAGCCACGAAGCGCAACGGGCACGATGCATGGCGACGGCTATTGTTCCATTTCGCTGAAGTGTGGCAGCGTGCGCTCACTGTCCAAGCAAGGCACCTGTCCTTGGCTTTCCAAGCCAAGTTACTTACTGCAGAGAGCCCCGAAAATCTTCAACGCCAAACGACTTTACCAGGCGACAACGACATACGACCATTACCCTTTTATACCGTGTCCACCTTTCAAATGTGTATCAATAGAACTAAGCGTATTTTTACCTATTAAGAGTATTAAGTAAGTAGAGTTGTTTGTTACTTTGTAACAAGCTGGGCGCAAAGTACAGGCAGGATGTACTTATTCGAAATGCCAACCGGACAAATCTTCAAACTCGATCTAATTTGATTAATTATCAATTTGTTCGGCTACCTTATGACTTATGCCTCTAGCGCTAGCCCTCCGGTAATTGACGGTTGTCCAAAATGATTTGCTTTGTATTCAATTTTATAAACATTTTGCTATCAGAGCTTGTTTTTGGCCGAGGGTACCGATTACATTTTGTAGGGCCCGGGCTCGTAAGCTTTAAATATAGAAAATAATTCATATTTTTGATACGAGTGCGTAAAGTATGACTTTTTGCGCGAGTGCAAGGGCTAAAAAGTAATTAACTTTGTTTTACTTTATTTTTAAAACTTCTTCCGTTGTTTGAATATATTTTCTCGGTACTGTTCATATATGATTTTTTAAATTTAAATTAATTAATACATATACAGGGTGCCTCGTGACAAAAGACCCACCGGGATGGCAAATTCCGGAACCAAACTGAATCGAAACGTCTAATACAAAAACTCTTAGGCCAGAGCCGTTTTCGAGTTATATGCACTTTAAGTTGCCCAATAAGAGAAAATATTCAAAATTAGCATAGGTTGCCATGAAAAGAAGAAAAGAATCCAATTCTTTTTGGTCAACTGTGTACAATTATCATTTTAAATAAAAATTCAACTAATGTCAATGATAATTGACAATTGTACACAAAAAAGTTTGTAAATATTTTCTTTGCATGGCAACCTATGCTAATTTTAAATCTTCTCTCTTATTGGTCAACTTAAAGTGCGAATAACTCGAAAATGGCTCTAGCCTAAGAATTTTTAATTTGACTTTTCGATTCAGTTTTGTCTCCTGAATCGGCCAGTTCCCGGTGGGTCTATTGTCACGGGACACCCTGTATAATTAAATATAACATTATGTTTTTATGAGTTACAGGTTGGTGCCCCAAATGATGTTATGTAGGGCCCCGCAATGAATCGTGCCGGCCCTGGCTACACTGATATTTGAATTAATTTATTCGTATACATGTTCGCATCGCTTGCAAAATGTTTTCAATTTTCGGTTTTCAATACGAATTTCAATGCCAAATGGCAGAAGCACATGAGGCACATACCTGTTGATCGGTGTTTACTATTATAATACATATAGCTTATACATATAGGATATAGGTTCAGTTCGCACTGAAATAAGAAATAAGTATATGGCACGTGGCATAACGTTGGCGCGTGCTATTAGATAATAATAGCCGTTGAAGTACTTACTGCCAGTGCACCTCGCACAGTGTTGTTCTCAATAGCAAAAGCAGTCAGTCAGCATAGTTGGCAACCGGTGTTTAAATTTCATTGAATTGTGTCTTGTATTGAATCGAGCGCAAAGGCAATGAGGAAGTCCGGACGCACTTTGGCTTCAGCAGTGCGAGTGCGGCCAGCTGCCGGGATTAACATGCTCTGGACCATTGCTTCTGTCATTCAGTATTCGGCAATTTCAACCAAATTTCAACTGTTCAACATCTTTTTATCTAAACATTAAACATAATGAAGAAACCTTCAATCTAAAGCTCTATTTAAATTAAAATGAACACCTTTTCTAAATGAGGAATTAATATTATAATACTATAGCCACTGCCACTCGTCGGCAGTGAATATGCAAATGAAATTAATTGGACAAGAATTAATGTTTTACTTTAAAAGATAAAGCAACAAATGTAAGTATGTACATATTGAGTAGATTAAAGTTGTGCTTGCCTTGAAGAAATTATAATTTTGGATTTGTTTTTCAGTGGTCTTTCTTGGATGTAGCCTATATCGTTCGTGCTGGGCTGGAGGACATCATGTATATACGTGATGTTAGGACATTGATTTTAAATGGACAGGTGGTATAGGCACCTGGAACATGTATCGCTAACTACAATGTCTTCAAATTTCTTATGAAGCATAGCAGTAGCCGGCTGTTACATTGCTAAGCAAATATATGAATCGCGTCCTTTGGGGATTCATTTATGATTTAATCAAAGTCATTTTTCAGTTTTTTCTCATTAATTTTTGCATCTTGTCAACTGCATAATTATAGCTAATTAGGAAAAATTTAACATACAGGCTGTTTATACATAGTCTCGGTAATTTTTTAATAATGAAATTAATTTATTTTATAATTTTTTTGTTAGCAAATGTAACTTTATAAATGTAGCAGTCACGAACTCACGAATTTAAAGCGTTTGCAATGTGCATAAGTCTGGTAGTGACACCCGCTTCCGAATCCTCTCAGCAAGCAATCGTTTCGTGAATAAGCATAATGCAAATGCCGAATTGAATTCGTAGATCGTGGCGTGTTCAGTTTAGAAGAAGCTCTCCTGCACGACGTCTCCAATTTTACATTCGTTCCTCCGCTCGCTGACTCCGGCGTCGCTGTCGACCGTCGTGGAGTTGAATGCATTCTACACACTCCACTCAGAAACCCATATTACAGTTGGATGAATCGGAATACTTCCGGTTTCCGCATCGCTGCCCACACGAGCCAAATTAGCTCATTTAAGCATATTGCCTTCGCTATTGCTTCTTAGCTTTGCACATCTTCGTGTTCTTCGTCAATTTCTATTATCATTATGATTATGCTTTTCCCTCAGATTCCGTCTTGAGTCTTGGCTTGGCTCATGCTACTGACGTGTGCTGCTCGCTGCTCTCTTCAATTCTCTTCGCTTACATTTGAATGCAATTGCAATGAATAAGACATTGCTTGCCAATAAACTTCTTTCTATATGAGTCTATGGATCTTGTAGATTGTGGCAATCGTGAGCGCCAACGAGCCAGCATTGCTTTCAACTCATCACATTCAACACGAACAACACGTTCGACTGCGAAAGAGATTAATTCACAGTGAAAAAGTTATTCATTAGCGAACAAGCAACCAGCACCAGCAACATTGTTTACTTCTGAAAACTGTTTATGACTTCTTCTCTTCTCATTATTATTGCTAAAGCTTATGGCGCACACAATCTGCATGGATCGCTTTTTTTATGAAGTTATTGTTAAAAAATTTCAAACAGATGTAGGTAGTTATCGAATAAGGTATCGAAATATGAATGCAATCAATGCAACACTTGCTGTCTTGTTGATGGTGCGAAAAGAGCTATTTTCTTCTTCATATAGACGCACGTTCATCATCATAATTTACATAGGCAATATTCAGTAATTAATTGTTGGCATGTTTACTGTTATGCTATGAGGAAGAAGCAAATGACGGAAATATTTAAGCGTAGTTTAGAACATTTAAATACACGTTGGGATAACTTGCAGAAAGTAAATTAAGAACTCAAGCGATTTGGTTTAATAGTTGCTTAATTATAGGAAGTTTTTTGCGCTATTTATATTATTTTTTTCATAATTAGTTTTTTGACCTCAAACTTGCGCGCACGCTGATCTGTGTTGTTCGGTGACTCGCGACGACCTTTAATTACTTAATTGTAATTGTTCTATATTCTGCTAAGAATAAGAGTGCTGAGCATTCTCTGTCGCGCCACACTTTACCATATTCCATTTTTCTAAAAAAATAATTAAGAAATATCGCGTTGGAAAGGGCAAAATAGGAAGATTCATTATTTTCCAATCCAATTTAGAACAGGGCAGGCAACACATAGCATTGATGGCTAACCGCGATGAAAATGAATAAAAAATCGTGAAAAGTGTATATCAACAAAATTCAATTCAGACAAAACGAGGCGAGACGTCTATGTTATTTCCCGCTTATTCACATGCTCCAAGAAATTGATATCGTTGATACCAGGGCCGGCGCGACTAAATGCGGGGCCCTACATAATATCATAAGGGGGCCCTAACCTAACGCATAAAAAACGTATTATTTAATTGATATTAATTTATTTAATAAAAACATGCGGGAAAAATAACAGAAAATATATGATAATAACAAACGATGTTAAGAAAAATATTAGGTAAATTAAAAAAAACATTTTCGGACTTTTATTGAAGCAAAATCTTTTAAAATAGCATCAAAAGCAAATTTTCTCGAATTAGCTGCGAATTAGCTACGCTTTTTGGGGCGTCATCAAACGCGGCGCCCCACAAAAATTTGTCGGTTACATCGGCCAAAAACCGGCCCTGGTTGATACTGTTTGCTGCAGAGCACAAATTGGTTAGCGTACAATTTGCAATTAAAATATACAACTTGGCATCGAAGTGCAAGCGACTTGTTTCTCTATTTATGCCGGTCTGCGGTTATCATTTCAATATAGCCCTCCAGCTTTGGCCACCAACTTTGATGTCAGTATACAAGAAAAATCAATTGTTATTCTTAGTTTCATCTATGGTTTCATATAGTTTCTAGAAGCGAGATCTGTTTCCAGCTTGGCAGTTGTTCTAAACATTTTTTGTGCTTTTATCATTCACCCTCCCAACTAAATTCAAATAAGTCATTAGAGGAAGTTGCTGTTAAACAAAAGTCAAAAGTAATCTACCTTAACCTTCATAAGTATAATATATTTTAATCTCATTTTTTGGTTATTTCCGTTTAGGGTACTTTTTTACTTCCTACGCTTACATGCGTGTTAAAAACAAGCATATCTCTTTGAAGACATTTTAAAGCACCAATAAAAAATGAAACGTAAAAAATCTCTTGTCTTAGCCTTCAAAGTCCCCGTGTTTCATATTATTTTTTCGTAATAAGCGTAACGACGGACTTCTTCAACTTCAAGACGTCAAGGCTTCACTCAACAAGACATTGCCGCCAAGGACTTTAACAAAGAACAAATGCGCTTGGAAAGACAAACCAAGTGGAATGGAAATTATTACAGTTGAGCACTATTTAAATTACTACCAAAGAAATATAGGTATAGGTATATTTGAATTTAAATTCTAATTATGTTACAGCTAAATTGTCACGCTTCACAATGAACAATTCCACACAATTGTATTATATTTGTGGATTATAAAGTAAACATATGAATAATTAGAATTCCGACAAATTTGACAGATTTTCACTAAGGATGCTTAAGAAAACAAACAATTTGTACTTTGTATTGTTGTGGTTGATGGTTATGGCATTATGGGTAATGTTATGATATATACTTTGCACATTTCCAGTTGCAAGTGTTGCAACCCTTTTCAAATATCAATCCTTTCGCACTGCATAATGTCATTTGTGGGTTTCTGGGTATTACAGCATCTTCAACAACACACCATCATTCATGCGCAACAGCTTGCAACTTGCACACCTAATTTTTAAGGGTAGTTTTGCGAAACGAAACGGATATACACCGCCGGCAAAGAAACATAATATATTCACATGTTTCTGCACGGTGTGCTTGCATCTGCAATCTGGAAATTGTGTTACCAGGACACCAAACACATGCCAAAAGTAGCACATTTTCTGGAAACGTGCGTATTTGGCCTATTTTTTGAAATTCTCATACGTGGTAAAAAACCACAAACTTAAAACAAAAATACCACCCTCTATGGATGTTATGAGCGCACGCTGAATATTTTAACGTTTTTTACATGCGTCTGATGCAAAGAAAAAGTCACGAACATCCGTCTGTACTGGTATTTATAGAATAGACGACCTAAATATTACGTCGATTAATTAGCTTCTGTATTCTTAGTTCTTTGAAAGCAGCAACATTTTTTAATCAAAACTTGAAATATTTACACTGAAACATGTTTCTATCAATAGACAAGTTTTGCTAAGCGGTCGCACTCTATGTGACTATTTCAATTAAGCATGTGTATGTGAAAGTAAATCAAAAGTCACAAGTTCGAATAGATTTTAAAGTAGGAACTGATGGAAAAGCTTCTTGGAGCAAATGCTAATTTTCCGATTGAGGTAATTTATTTACTTAACCGTTGTTTAAATCTACATTTAAATAACGATTAGAATAGAGCAGAAGATGTTTAGCAAACTTACAGACGTGAGTCAGTTTTTTGCAGTTAGCGGGCATCATGATATGCTCATGTGCATCATCATGCATTCAAATTTACTTTTACCTTTACTTATTTGCATCAAACCACCGGTCGTTATAGAAAATGAGTAAAAATAGCAGCGCCACACTAAATATTTAATTAGTTTTAGCAGACTAAGTAAGTATACGTGGTGAATGTGAAATGAGGAATTGCAATTGAAACCTACTGCACAAACCAAACTGCATGAATTAGTTTTGAACTTAAAAAGTTTAGGTTCATCGCATTGGTGAGTTGATGATCTTTTCTTAATGCTTCTATTAATTAATTATATTAAGTGCTTGATGGTGTATGCGATGTTATTTTTATAGAATGTCAGCGCATCACATGGAGAGTACATTTTTCATATATGCAAACTTCTTGGATATTCAAGAAATCTGACAGTATGAAAGTTTAGCGGAACTGTTTTGAACCACTAAGGAAATGAATTTGCGAAGATTTCAAAACTCAAAAGAGAAGGTGTAGGATGGCTTATGATGTTCATCTAATGCTTTGAAATCATAAAAGAGATTAGACTGACTATTTAAAATGCTAGAAATTACGGAAAGCAAAAGTTTTACTCATGATTTATACCAAATTGTTATCAAATCGACAATTAGTTTGTCATAAACGTACAATTTGCATACTATCCGAATTAGATGTATTTAAACAGTTTCAATTGGTAATTTTAGTGAAATGAATCATTACATAATTGTTTGCATTGCGATTTGTAATTAAAATTAGCCAATGTGTAAATTATATTGAAATTGAGCGGAAATATCAAGTCAATTACGTAGCATCATCATCGCACGTGTTCTCTTTCTTGTTCTTTATTTATTCTTTATTTTTCGGTGCTTCATTTATTCGTTTGAATAGGGATATTCGTTTAAAGCGTTTTTGGCTTCGCTCAGCTCAGTCCAATCTTACTGAGATTTAAATTTAATTACTGAAGCTGCATTTGTTTATTTCACTTCCCCCGTTGTCCAATTTTAGTGCGTGAGTCTTTGCGGTACACTTTGCCGTCAAAGTTTACTAGTGTATGAAAACCTAATTTCGATCTCAGTGTGATTGGACTGAGCGTATATTATGTGTATTTTGAATTAAAATTATAATATGAACTTTAACCATAGCACAAAGGCGAATTTCAAATGAAGTTCCCTATATCATATATTAATCTGGAACTTCATCTACATTTCGTAACTGTATAAATATGTTTTATTTTCATTAAAATACAATTGGTTTAGTTCCTCATTAAAATATATCATTTTAATTAAAATTAATTTTAATCAACACAAAAATAATAAATGGAAAATAATGAAAATGGAATAAGTGTGTACGTACTCGCGCACCAACTTCTATCGTGATTATGTCTGAAAAGACTAAACTACTCGTAAACAGACACATATATAGTTATTTAAAGTTTAATTAGATAAATAGAAACTAAACGCATTCGCTTAACTTTTTCTCAGCCATTAATTTGAACTTCTTCATCCACACTTTTAACATGAATCCGAACGAAATGTATTGTTTAAGTTTCTAGGCTTAAAACGTTATGTATAAATGTATTATAAAATCACGCATGAGATTTGGTGAAATATGTCGTTTTTATAAAGTGAAGGCAACCCTGCAATAAATCAACAAAAGAAAATTATTGTGACTTTCTTATTTTGTAATTTTTTTCTAATTTCTAATTTTTATATAATTCTTAAGTCAATATTTTTTTTCCTATACTCTTCTATGTCAAATTTAATTCGGGAATGGATATTAAAGTTATGCCAAAAACCGCTTTTTATTCAAATAAGTAAATCGTTATCTCTTTAGTTAAAGAACAACTTCCTCTGGCTATTTAGTTTAGATTTACAGTATTTGTAGATTTTCACTTCATGACTTTCTGTTATGTTCGAACTGTTTGCATTTTTCGTTAATTTCTAGTTGGAGTTGCTCTGCTTTGTTTAATAAAATGTTGATGTGGATTTGCTGCAGTTGGTTAGTCGAATATTCATTTTTAAAATTTAATATGAAACATTGACATCTTGAGACACGGGACAACTCCCCACATATTTCTATTATGACAAACCCTCAAACTATTCTTAATATAGCAAACTGTTTTTTATCGTGCAGGGATTTAGTCAGTTGCGGCCCTCTTCATCATTCATTTTTTAACACTTAGCATAACGCAAGAAGCCGAACCGCACGTCTAGCTAATATAAATACAATATATCATAAATAAATGACAGATTTTTGCCACGCATTGCAGGAAGTACACCCGCTTTTCCGCTCCACTTTTTTCTTCTTCATTTTCTTCAGATCGACAAAGAATTTTGTCGAAGTGATTTCCTCAACCCTCAACACATCATAGGTACGCAATATCTAACATTACAGATACGACACGGATACAAAACGGAAATCTATCTTTCTTCACGTACAGTTCACGCATAACGTGCCCTTCGTGGGCGCGCTTTTTTAAATGTTGATTCTAAATTTAGTTTCAAGATTTCATATGAGGATGAACGCGATCAGCCATCAGACAACAGCTATTTCGATTTACAGATAGACTAATGAACCTTTTTTATGGTCTGTATGGCACGCTCTCTTGTCTTTTAGACTATCAGAGTCTCCAATTCCCAGAAGCGCATTTTAAAATAGTATAATCATTAGAAAAATATGTCACTAAATTCTGCCCTGTCTTTAGTTAAACGTATAACAATTGATTACGTGCTTATGTCTAACTTTGTCTGTCTAATTGTTAGTTTAATGGCAATAAAATGAAATATTCAAATGTTTCCCAAAAAAGAACACCTTCAAGTTTGTCGTCGTGAGACATCTTGACGGTGGTTGACTAAACTTATTGATAATTGCAGATGTTTGGAATTATTGCCGAGTGTAAATGTTTATGAATCTCTTTACGTGCTGCAAACGCTTATAGTTTTCCCATGAGTTTCCAGACGCTTTGCATCTTTTCAAATTTCTTTTATCTTTGATGTTGAGAAACGACAAGCTGCATGTGTTTGGGATGCTTTAAGTGCAAGTACCGCATTTGAGAGGACAGGTAAATGTGGCGTTTATTGTATTTCGCAGCATATAACAGGTATGCTTCTGTGAATTGGTACAGACTACAGTATGGTGTAGGTGCACCATCCACCATCCGCACCAGAGTATGGTGGTTGATGGTTGATGGTAGGTGGTTGGATAGTTGATACTGCATTAAAGTAATGCACAATGCACAATAGCCAGGGTGTATACTGCATATGTATCACATCTGCTCATCATGTATTTTCCCAAACTTTCCGGCGAACATGTGCAAGTGCGTTGCTCATTTCTTATTTTTTATTTTATTTGACGTGCAAACAAAATGTGCACTTTGTGATAATACCTGTATAGTATATTTCCGCCGAATGCATCATTTACATTTAAAGTGTATTCACGATCTATTTTCATCAAGTTGTCAATTTTTATTTTCCCAACAAAATAGTGTAATTTTCGAACAAACAATTAATTTTGACCACAGATTTTGACAAAACAATATTATGTTAAATAAGCACTGTTATAAATGTATGGTGCAGAATAGTATATTCTTCAATGAGTTAAGGGTGAGGAATCCCCAACGAGTTGAAGACAATTCTTTTTCTACGACCGTGTTTCATATTGTCATTTGCAGACACAATTCATCGGATGTTGGTAGGTTAACTGATTTAAATTTGAAACGTCAACTCTTGAAAGGTCAGAATTCCAAAAGTTCATTTGCATCAACGTTGCAATAATTTGATCAAATCGCAATAGACGTTTTTATTCTTGTTAAACAAGGGCACCACATATATTGCATTCGAAAATTCATTGGCATCATAGCTGGCTGTGATATTCTCGATCAGTTTTCCATAGAGAATAAAATTTTCGCGCACATATGGCGAATGACCTTTATTTATTGGATGTATTGGGTCTACGATTGTCAACATTCAGACATGGTCGTTGAAAAAGTTAGTTAATGTTGGAACCTCAAAACTTTCGTCTTAATAAATTTTGCATATTTCCCTAAAGGGCGGTTTATAATAGAAGAATTTAGACACAAAGGTACGAACAACGTCTGCGCAATGGGTAAAACCAATTTCCACGTTTCTCATTGATCATTTGTGAGCGTCTCTCCTGAAAAAGTCAGATATCGGAGGTTTTGCGTTTGGTGTTTGTGTCGTACTTACGTTACTTGCTTTCAACGTCTAAATGCCCTTTTATGCACCAAAAAATAACACGTAACAATTAATGTAAGACATTTAATTTAAAGTTGGAAGATATAAACTTCGCATAACCGTTTATGCACACATTTAAGATGTGACATAATGTAAGACAATAGTTGGTCAACAATGTAAATAATTTTCTTAAATGTCTCACATTAATTGTTACGTGTTAATTTTTTGAGCATAAAAGGGCTTAACTTCTAAGGTTTAACTTTTTTCATTATAAACTGGGCTTAAGATATTAATTACCAAAGACGTTAATTTCGAAATTCTGAATTTACTCTTATTGCTATTTTTCCAAAAAGCATACTATACTTTTTTAAGATCGCAGCGCCAGGTGAGCAAACGTGGAACCTTTTTATTATAGTACAAATGCAAAATCATGTTTAAGAAAATTGTGTTTTGGGATGTTTATTTTGATTTACAACCTTCGATCTGATAAAACCTTTATTAAAATGGCCAAATCGGCTGTGAATTGTTTCTGGTGTCGAAATATCTAGCCTAGAAATTTGGGTTTCTTGTCTTGCGTTTTTTATTTATTTTCTTTAAATTTCTCGATATTTCTTGTCAAATTTTTGGAAAACGTAATTTTGTCTTGGCTTGATTTTTCCATACCGAGTCTTGTCTAAATCTTGTCTCGAATTTTGTCGAGATCAAGACAAGAATCATTGAAAATCAAGACTCTCGGGAAACCCTAGCTGTGAATAATGGAGAGATTACCAAGGTTATAAAAATCGTCACCTAAAGGGCGATTGCTTAGCAAAGTGCCAAAGTATACCTTTTACAAATTGAAAACTCTGAATACATGAACTGCTTATTTAACTTTCCAGAAGCCCAGAAATAAGAACAACTTTTGTATTTGTTTTTACATGAATTCCATTTGTGAATATTTGATGTGAAAATGATGGCCAAATTGTCCATTGGTCCATTGGTGGAGAAACTTGTCGAAAGTCTTCGTTTTCCCAGTTTCTTCAACTTCCTCGAGCACGGCTTAATTCACTTCCATTCCCACCACCTGCGGACCAGATGCAGTTCTGATTTTATATAGAGACAGTTGGCCCGTTACTTATTTAACTCCGTCTTACATTAAGTACGGTGAGCGATCCACACATTGATCGGAACCCTTTCCTTTCTTTCCACCTTTTCTGCCATAGCCATCCATAGCTGTGGATGGCCATGCCATGGATTTCTTGTCGTCATAGACGTTCGCCTTCTCCTTCTTTTCAATGCCCGCTTCCTTACGTATACCTGTCCGTCCTTATGTGTGTATCAATGATTTTTTACGAAATCATGCCATCGTAGCGCTGCCCTGGCAGATGGCTGTTTAGTATATTCAATTTTTTTAAAAGTGCCATGTGTTTTGGAGCGCGTTCTTTTAGGCTTTTTACTTCAGCTGCTTCATTTTTATCATTGATTATATTTTTCAGTGCCTGATGCCATTGGCATAGCTGGATTGATGGTGATGCTCCCCAAAGCAAAGCTTTCTTTTAATGAGCGCGAAGGGAAGTGCAGAGCTTCTTTTAATTTGTCAGCCAGATTTTTTTACATTTTAATAATCGCTGAATATTAATCAAATCTTATGTCAATTATATTTAAGCAACCAGTAACCCTTTTGCCTGCGCAGATGGAATCATATATTTAATATAAAAAAAATGATAATAAATTGGATCTCATTTGAAAAAAATGCCTTTGAGAACTTTCAATTTATTAAGTTAAAAACAAATGAGATTTTAGCTTTGCGTGCTAAATTCTTCTAAAGAAATGTTCGTAATTCTTAAGTATAACCTTTAATTTTCCTTGAAACTTTTATTAAATGAATGGATGATTAACGAGATATAAAATGACATCAAAAGCTTTTTAAGACCATTCTATTCTAAAGATTCAGCGTTTATGACTCGCTTAGAATTTCCTATAGGGCCATAGCGTTCATAGCTTATACGAGTTGAGACAATTGGAAACAAATAATAAATTCACAAAGGAAATTTTGTAAAGTAAACAGAAAAATAATTCAAAAATAAATGTATTATGTTGAAATAATTTTTTTTTATAAATAAGGAAATAATATTTTGTAAACTTTTAATTATTTTTAATTTTTAAATTTCATCGATAAAAGTTGACATTGCTGCAACAACATTTTTTAAGTCCACTTTACCAAATCGTAATCGTGAATGAACATTACAATTTTTTCATTTTATTAATTTTGGTAATCTATGGAGGAGACAGCAGTCTAAAAACGTTAGATTAAATTAATTTTTTATATCAAAATTGTGGCTTAAATAAGCTTAATATAAAAAACTTATTATGAAAAATAATAACGATGACCATTCGTTTTAAATGAGGGCTGTAAAAAGACAGTCGTCAAGTGTTCAAAATAAGGGTGATTATAAAACGTCGTCTGAATAATCGTAGACAGTAGAATTATTGTATAATATATCGTTGCGATGTTGCGTTCCGGTCTTATTAGGTTTTTTAGGAACTTCTTTATATACGACTTTCTTGGCTTTGACTGGGTTTCAAAGTTTTGTTATTGTTTTATTATATTGTCCAGTCAGAAAATATTCATAATAAGAACGAGGAGTCCAGAATGTTACGTTTTAGGTTTTAGTAGATAGAAGTAGAAGACTGTTTGGTTCGCGAAGCGTGGTTCCGCCGCCGGCTGACCGGAAGTCTTACTATGTGAAGACACTGCGACCACTCACCGAAACCAACACTCCTACTTTCTTATATGCACTCGGATGGCAAGTATGGTTCGTACTCGCGTATACAGTGCGATATCTTCCTAACATTTTACGTTCGTATTACATTGGAAAGCAGCGCAAATAGCCACAAACCTCAACATTGATACAGTGCACTTTATCGCGACAGAACCGGCTTAACTTTGGACTTGAGAACTTAGAATCTAAATGCTTAAGCAATTAATACTGTTCTGAATAACTTATTGATATAATAATAGAAAAACTACTTGCATTTGAATTATTTTGATATCCATATTATTGAAGATTGAAAGGCAATCTGAACTGAAAATTCGAAAATAATGCAGCAATAAAATGCAAGAGTAAAAGTAATCGTCCGCAAATGAAAGCTGTTTAGTTCATCTAAAACTGAAACATGCTAAAATCTTCTCTCGAATCAAGTGATGTAAGACTTGGCTGATTTAAGTGCAAATATCCAGATTTAGTCATAATTTATGTAT
>JARJDT010025940.1:0-15836 GCA_030264655.1 Leptusa sp. GC000079 | reverse complement strand
TCATTTTTAAATAATGCACAACATTCTTATACAAAGAAAAACTAAAATAATCGATTATAACGATCGATTAATAATCGGAATCCCTAAAAAGCACGCGATGGAAGTTTATAGTAGTGGTTTTGAACACTTGGTATAATGACTGTCAGTCCCCTATAAACCCAATAACACCCCGGCATTTCCATCATGCGCCATCATGTACCACATGTGGAGAGTGGATTTTTTCTCGTCCTGTAAAAGTCTGCGTTTGGGTGGAGTTGCCTGGACTGGATTGGGGGATGCAGGAACTGTGTACTCGCTGCAAGGCTGCAACGTCGCACGGATTTACGCTTTGTGATTCGTACAATTTTCTTTCTCTCTGCGTCTTAAAGTACTCTTCAGACTATGTGATTTTTTTATGATTTTATATATATAATAAGAGAAATCACAAGGTAAATCATAAAGAAAATCACACTAACATCCTTATTAGAACTTGGTCTATTTTGAGTGATTTTCACCGTCAATTGTGAAATCATATCGACTCTTAACGAAAATCATTTGCAAAATCATAGACTAAAATCATATAGCCTGAATTAGTCTTCTTTATAGAATGAATTGAAAGTGCGTAGAAGATTGTGCGTGTACTGCACGTAAGCACCTCCAATCTCGTGTTTCTTTCTCACTTTTGATGTATTTGATGTATTCTATCAACTCGTCCATATCACACGATCTTCCTCAGCTTAGTGTACCTACAAAATTCCGAGTACTTGCTCTTCTTTATAGAAGTTTCTAGGTAAGCAAGTATCAAGTGTGATTGTCATTTCCTCTTTGTTGTTTTGCCGAAGTAATTTTATGCTCGGCTAATAGATGCATGCTAAACTTGCGTGAAAAGTGTGGCATATGTAAGTTGATCCGCGCTGGAGACTTGAATGAGGGGGTAGGCATCGTCGAACGGTTCAACGCTGCTATAAACTTGCAATTTTCGTTGAGCTAGTGGGAGCAGCATCTGATAGACAAGACCTCCTTTCACATGCGCCTCATACTCCTACAATCGATGATTCATATTGTTATTGTCCTCATCATACACACACTGCGAGTCGGACAATGGACTGCTGGCGTAGTGGTCGATCGCAAAGTTCACTTTCGAAACGATCAAAGGGGGAGTTTTTTTCTCTATGCTATATGCTTGAAAGATATTTTCGTTCACATCAACTTGATTCTCAATTATTGCACCCTCGAAAAAAATTAGCTGCCGTTGCGGACTTATTGAACATATGTTCAATTAAACGACAAGTGATGAAAGATAACAAAATATCAAAAGTTTTATCAAAATTGTATTTTACTCTTTTACTCATGAAAAATAATACATATTTTGGAATTTGCGCGAAATGGAAAGTTAAAGTTGAAAATTTGAAATTGGTTAAGTAAACGAAGCTGAAAGGTCGCATTTAGTTTCGAAGCAGTGGGCAACATTTTGGTATGCTAGCAAATCTATTAAACTGCACAACAATAAAATGCGCGTATTAATAGTTAATAAATCCTTTTAAGTCGCAACTCGTATGGCACACAACGCATATGGAACATTTCAGATTGCTAGATTAACAAGAACTTTCAACCTTTTGCTGCAGTGCTTTTGCTTTTAATGTTCTCACATGTTTCCCAATACCAATACCACCTATCAACAATTTCTTAACGATTCCAACTAACTTGAAGAAAGTCATTAAATGACTGAGTAGGACGAAATTCTTACAAATCATTCACTGAAAATATTGAATTTTTCATCTATTCAATGTGTGAAATTTATTTTATAACTGCAAAATTGCATTTGGCACGTAATTTTTCATATAAATTATATAATAAGATATATTATACACTGAGAAAAAATAAATGCTCCAAGTGGCAAGTACCAAATTTAGTTTTCTCTCCGTGTAGTTTTCGTATGTTTTTAGGCATTTGTTCAGTATTTAACACGAGTTGTTGCTAATTATCGTTGTTTCCCAATACAACCTATCAACAATTTCTTATCGATTCCAACAAACTTGAAGAAAGGCATTAAACGACTGATAATATTGAATTTTTCATATCTATTCGTTGTGTGAAATTTATTTGACTAAAATTGAAAAATTGCATTTGGAATGTAATTTTTCAAATAATAATATAAGATAAGATACACTGATAAAAAAATAAATGCTCCAAGTACCAAATTTAGTTTTCTCTCAGTGTAGTTTTTCGACATTTGTTCAGTATTTAACACGAGTTGTTGGGTTGTTGCTAATTATCGTTATTAATACGAACGAAGCCTCCACTTCGTCAACCCTTTCGTTCATTCGCCTTTCGTATCTCTGCTTCAGTTTAGTTTAGTTTGGGTTGCGTCACAACAATAGATTCCTAGCTCCCTTCACGTTTTCAGTGCGCTTCGTTGGTGAATCTGTATTTGTATATATGGTTTGGCTTAGTTTTTTCTTCATATCTCTTTGGCTGCCGCCGTGTGTGGCTCTTCGCAGGGGTAACACATACGCACATGCCGCACATTCAAGGGCACGCGCGCATTAAAACCCATTGTGCACTCTTTTCATCACGAGGCTTCTCTCACTCCACACATTTCCCATTCGCATTCGGCTATTTCCCAGCCCGCGTGCGGCGTGTGCATTGGTAAGTTTCGAGATTATATTATAAATTGCGAGTTGGGGTTGATTAGTAACGTAACGAGGGTAGTAGTACTACTACTACCCCTTGGTCCACCATCACCATCGCATCGTGTCTGTCACTTGCTCTTCGCGTGATGCTCGCATGACGCAGAATACGTGCTGCACTCGGGCAGTGCAGTCGATTCGTATTCGCAGTAAACTTGTAAACAATTCTAGTCAAAACTATTCGGTGATAATAAAATAATAAATTGATGCAGTAATGTTTTTACTGTATCAACAAAATAATGGCGTCAGTGGTGCGCCTAATATGGGGCTGTCTTGTGCAAATGTCGTGGGCAAAAGTGGCAGTGTCGGTGGTGCTCTCGTTAATGTTGCTGGAATCAGTGGTGTTGTTAATGCGCCAGCTGCCGGCGTGCTTAATGTCCAAAGGAAGACAACTAGCACGGCGACGACGGCTGTGTGGCCATCATCAACGTGCGGATATTCGGCTGGATATTTGTTTCAAAAGTACGCTTTTACCTCGCAGACACGTACGATTATCACGAAACAAAAGTGAGCGCAAAATATCAAGTTAACGAAATTTTAAACTTGGCATAATCTCCGTTCACGAGTGAGATTTTTCCAAAGAAAAAATCGGAAAATTTAAATTTGGCAACACTGCAAATACTGTGACCTGGATATATTTTTATGGGTTACTTACAAAAAATCAATCGTGAACGGAGTTTATTTTTGTCCCTTGTTAGACTTTTGTTCTGTAAGATTTTTGTTAAATTAATTGTCATTCAACTAATTGTTGTTGGTTAATATGAGATTTCCTGTATTACAATGAACAGCTTTGTGTTACGTAAGTGTTGAGCTTTTGAGACTCACTGTATGTGTATCATGTGAATGTGGATGAACCTGAATTCGAATTGTGTCTGCTTCTTCCGAAACAGCTGTTCGATGTCGATACATATTTCTTCGATTGTCGTATATCGAATGTTGTTAGTGCGCTTTGCTTATTGATGATGAGGGAAACAGCCGGCACGCACCTCTATTCACAATTTATACCTATAAGCATTTTTTCTTATTTTCTGCTGGTTTCTCTTTATGCTTGTGCTGATGGCCATCAAGCGAGAAAAAATCGTAAACGTAAAACGTAAAAAACAGGCTTAGGACCTGCCTAGAAAATTGCATCACCTGGCTCTCTACCTATAGTTGTGGAGCTATAGTTAGTTATTGATGATATCAATATGCTTCTACACATTTTAAGAATTTTAATTTTATTATCAGGATATAAGGTGCAATTGAGAGATGTGGGTTCCATTTGTTTACTAGTTATCTAGACATATTCATGTTCTGCACCTTTAAAAGTCATTAGCAATTAATTCTTTCTCATGTTGTTTCGTTTTTAATTTCTTTATTTATAAAACAACAACTTATGCTTATACAGGGTGTGCCTACATTAGTAAGCTGTTTAAATTTTCCTCAAGAATTCTTGTTTTGATTTCGACAAAATTTGCGATAATATCAAGACGAGATTTGGTATGAAAAATTTAAGACAAGACAAGACATACATTTCAAGAAATCCAATTCAAGACAAAATTTGAGACAATATTAAAACAAGATTTAGTTGGAAAAATCAAGACAAGGCAAGATTTAGCTAGTAAAGAAATTTCCAAAAATAAACAAAATAAATATCAGTAAGTAGAATTAAACAATACATAAATGTCAAGAAGTCCAATTCAAGACGAGAATTCAAGACAAAATTCACGACAATATTAAAACAAGATTCGGTTTGAAAAATCAAGACAAGATGATGTTGTGCAAGAAAATCAAGCAAAAAATTTCGCTAAAAAATAAATAAAATGAGACAAGACAAGAAATATGACGTTTTGTCTTGATTTTACCAGACACTGCAAGAAATTCAATTTAAAATGAAAATCTGCTCACTATTTTTGGAACATCCTGTATTATATTCCTTATATTAATAAAGTGCACTTCCTGAAGTCACATGACCTCTTTACGCCTCCTTCATACTTAGTTGCTCGGATGTGCTTTGATGTGTGCTTAATTTGCGCGAATTTAAACGAAGCAATTTAAAGTTTCAACTTGATTATTATTGCCCGTATTGCTCTACAATTATACAGGTTGTTATTAATCTTGTCGGTCGCACACACGTCGGTTATCGATCAACATTTTCCTAATATCCTAATAGATGATAAATAGCTCGTTTCGTTGATGCAGAGCGCGCAAACGATTGCACTCGTTGGAATAACTAGACGGTCGTCATGACGATTAATTAAATAACTCGGGCGCCTGCCTGACTTTGATCGCGTTTGCTTCTTATTTCGCTCTCGCGTTCGCATACAATTTCAGTCTCCACACCTCATAGCGCGCGCTTTGCGGCGCATCTGCGTCGACGGTCCTTCCTTCCTCATTGCTTCCTGCCGTTGATAAGCGCCGAGCGTATTTATAACTGTGTTTCTTACAACACATTCCCATGGCGAACGAGCGGGACGCGACATTGATGGAAATCATTATTCAAAATGCGTCGACTTGTCTACAAAAATATTTTATAATTACAACCATCAAGTAATTGAAATATTGCGTGAGTGCAACTTTAATACTCAAATCAATAATTCCCACCACTCATCAACTTATTAACTAATTATAATTAATTAATTAACTATGTTGTTGATGAAGAATTTGATACAATAAAGTTTTTGCATTTTTAAATAAATTGATCTTTAAATGATTTTTAATGTTTTTGCTCGCTAAAAAAACGAAGAAGATCTCAAGCACCTGTTTTAAGTTTTGAGTTTAATTATAGTTAGTCATATCGTATAATTGATGTTATTTTGTTATTCGCTATTGTTTAGTATGACTTTATGTCATTTAATCGTGTTTTGTGTTATTTATAGATAGTCTAAGCATTGTAAGTGACCCGTTCTTGATGTTTAACTATTTGTAAATGACACAACTCAGATTATATTAATTAATTTAATTTTAAGTGTTTTGTTCTCGTCTTCTCTAATCGTGTTTTTTTCTGAAATCTGAACTGATAGCAATAAAATACAAATTCAACTCAAGTCGTGCTTAGCATAACAACTACTAACAACAACAGCGAAAGAAATGCATCCAGTATGGGCTGAAAAGAAAAGTGGTCTTATGGTAATACACAAATGCGCACACGGGAAAAAACGAGATTAATGTGATTCGCTTGAACGACACGCAAAACGTGCATTGTTGTTGTTAATGTTTCTTTCTTGTGTATAAGTTTTACTTATTGTTGTTAGGTTACAACAATTTTAATACGCCAGTAACAGCATTGCAAAGCGCATTTATTGCGCGTATTGCCAATTGCATGCAATAATAGAACGAGAAATGCGCGAATAATTGCAACACGATCGCCAATCAGTTTACAACGAAACCAACTAATGTTTATTATGAAAGTATTAAAGTAAATTGAAACTCTCAATGATAATATTAACATTAAGCCTATACTGGGTGATTCGAAAAGATTGTTTAATAAGTTAATAAATAAGAAAATAAATAAAAAACTCAAGTAGGGTTTCGCGAGACAAGAATTCTTGTCTTGTCTCGAAATATAAACAAGAAATTTTGGTTTCTTGGCTTGCGTTATTAATCCATTTTCTTTAAATTTCTTGATATTTCTTGTCTACTTTCTTGAAAATCCTAATCTTGTCTTCTATTAATTTTTCTACACCGACGAGTCTTGTCTTGTGAAACCCTAGTTATAGGTTAATGACTGACAAGGCGAGAAATTTAAACCTACTCATTATTTTTGAAACACGCTGTATAATTAATTACATAATGAATTGCATTGAATGTTGCTCATTTAAATTATAATAATTCTGTCAGGAGCTCCGAACAAGAACATGAAGAACGAGAACATCTTGCAAATGGGTGGTACAAACGGTTTTTCAATTTTATATAAGTACGTATAGAATGAAGTAATGCCGCAAGGTCCTAAATAATATGAAACGAACTTTTGAGTATTTATTTAGCGATCTGATGTGCGTACACAAAGCTTCTTACTGTCACGACAACACAAACGCAGAAACAGAAGGAAAGATAAAAGAAGAGAAATTCAATCCCTGAAGGTACACACTAAGAAGGGTATCATTATCCTTATTACTTGGGCTTGGGCAATACGCAGTTTTTATTTTGTTTGTGTGGATAATAAAGGAAAGAACTTTTCATTTCCATTCGTGACTTCATACACTTCAATATCTTCATTTCTATAGTTAGTTACTTATATAAATTATCTTCTGAATATGATTATTGCAACACTGGTATTAAAATTGCAAATTGCAATTGCATGTGTGTCTCATTGCACTAAGTCTTGTTTAATTGACTTGTGCATTGACTAGCTCTCGAGTGGCGAATATTTTAGTGATTATTGTTGGTCAATAGAATAGACTTTGAGGATTGGCACATTAAATGTAGCAACAACATGAAAGTGAAAACTATTTCAAATCGCCGCGGACGAATATTTCTAATCGGTCTTGTTTATACGTTGCACTGCGTTTTACATTAGAGTGCATGCATTTGGTTTACATTTCCTCTAAACGTGCGCACAAGAAATTGGACGCCAGCCAGTGCGCACTTGTGCACATTTGTATCAAATGCACTCTACAGGATGTAATTAAATCGATTTTCTATACTTAAAATTCTTTGTAATTAATTCAGTACATACTATTAGGACATTCTGTATATAAACTTGTATCCAAAGCCATTCATTAGTCAAGTTGACTAATTTTATTCCCATTCTTAAGATGCAGTTCTCTTGTTTCAATGGACTGATTGGTATTTCGATTAAATTCTAATTTCGCTCAAGACACATTAACGCATCGCATCGGGAATGTGTAGGAAAAAATTGCTTGTGGACTTTTATAGGGGATTTAAAGACGTACGAACGAACGGGCATGAAGAACGGCATAAGATGGTATAAGTAAAGTTCATAAAACGCATAACTAAAGTCGAAGCTTAGCCTGGAAGGCATTCAATTGAAACGCATGAGCCACCGCACCGCGAATGGAAATGCGCGAACGTGAACGCGAATACGAATGCGCTTTTATGCTCTTCCTCTCCTTCGTTTCGGGCATAGAGCATAGAAGCGGCTTGCATAAGCGAACGATGCTCGAATACTTTACTCATACACTGCGAGTGTATGCTAGGAATGAACGCAGTGTGAGTTCACTCAACTCACGTAATCAACACAACACGCGGTTCGGATTCAAACGCATCTTTCGATGTAACTCCATCTAGGAATGCATCAAACGCGAAACTATTCTTTTCCTCTAATTGATTTCATTCATTATTTAACATTAATCATTAAGAATATTGTCTTGATTTGCATATGAAAGCCAAGATGCAAGTAATCTCCATTCATGATTGAATTTTTGAAAAGTAAGCGTCGGAAAATGATTATGACGACAAAATGCTGAGTTGCCTAATTTATTATTATTATTTTTTTAATTTATTGATTTAATTATTCTATGACTAATAATTCAAACCTTAAAGTATTTTAGGAAACTGTCATTACATTTAAAAAAAATCTCAATTGTGAAC
Source organism: Leptusa sp. GC000079 (assembly GCA_030264655.1). Taxonomy (NCBI): domain Eukaryota; kingdom Metazoa; phylum Arthropoda; class Insecta; order Coleoptera; family Staphylinidae; genus Leptusa; species Leptusa sp. GC000079. The sequence goes on along the minus strand of JARJDT010025940.1, from coordinate 7,635 downwards.
AGAGTGTACGATACGTAATGAGGAAGTGACGTCACGCGCGCAATATCATTGATTAATTAATTGTTTATTCATGGCCTACTGCCACATTCACGATGTTTAAACCTTCGGCAAACAAATATACCCACACTATTGACATGTGAGACAAGTAGCTGCAGCTTCTGATTTGAGATTTAATCTCTAATATTTCATGCACTTCAATGACTTGAAATATTCAATGTGATTGAAGAGTGAAGTTTTGCTGATAACTATTTATTTGGTTTTCGTTCGAATGATAAGAGCGATAATGCTAAAATGGAGGAACTAAATTATTGACACAGCACTTGATTTCTTATCAATTCCCCGAGCTGACTAATGTTTGAAGGTTTTCTAGGGGCGATTTTTACAGTTAAAATAAATTGGAACATTTATTTACTTTCATGATGGATGTATTGATAACACTTGCCAGTCAAAATATGTATTGATGAATTTCACACTTTTCACATCACAAAAGTTTGTTATTAAAATAAAATTAAATAAAATTGCTTGTTTAATAAGTATAGTTTTATCTGCGTTATCTTGCTGGTTGGTTTTGATTAAGTATTTAATTTTCTTATTTTCCATCCGTTGCTATACTGCAATTCTTTTATGTGTAACATTTAATTCTTCACGCTTGTTAACTTTTGCATTAATATTCATTATTTCAATTGTCTATTATTATCGTAAAAATTAGGCATTCGTAAAGGAGGAAGGAAAACATGTTACTCTTTTATTAATATAGCAAATTTGTTAATTAATCATTTAATCAACGCTAATGCTAATTTTGTTGAACGTTGAACTGTAAACAGTTACTTTCGGTTCGATTATTACTTCCTTTATACATCATGCGATTATATCTTCATTTATTGCTTTAAATTGTTATCATTTTAATTTTAGCACTGTTGCTGAATTAATTTATTAATTTTATTCATACTTTTGCAATTATAATTTCATACAGTATGTCTTTAAATCAGTGCAAAGCAAAAAGGTAAATAAACTTTGTTCACGATTGAGATTTTGTTACATTTTTTGAAAAAATAATTAATATGAAAATAGTTGAATTAATTGATTAAAATATTCAAAACGTTCTTTTTAACCTACTTTTTAAAAATCTCAATCGGGAACGGAGATTAGTAATAATCTTATAAAGCGAGTGTATATCTTCATTCATATTATAATTCGCACTGAATTGATTACACGCTTCGATTACGTTCCAACTTTTTCGTGTTTTTATTCATTTTTATGTTGTTATTCATTTTAACACGCCACAAGACCATCGACATTTCTTCACCATCAGCATCACGCGGATTTACTGTGCATGTTCTATGGCAATTTTATTAATTATTCATTTAATTATCATATCATCTGAAAACGAGAGTCCTGTCGGTTTATTCACCTCTACTTGTCCGTAAATTTTATTTTTTATATTTTTATAGAAATTGACAAACTGAAAACTCGAATGGCAAACAAAGGATATTTGCGTTCAAGTCAAGGCAGTTGCTGTTGAATTGTATAATAATTAAGCATTTAAACATTAACCCACACATTTATACATTCACTTTTGGTTAATAATAAACAACGCTATGTTCGCCTTGCTTGCCGTTCAATTCTTTCTCCTTATTTCAATTTCTAACCAGTCGATTACAACGTAGTGACTTATTGAGTTATGGCCTGCATATTATATGGCTAAGCATCTTAGCTTAATGCAATGCCGCGCGTTTCAAGGTATTCTTTCTAATTTAATTTCGCATTGAAGTTTTTGTTCAATTTGTGCAGCCGACTGCATTCGATCTAATCCAAGGACTTTGTGCAGTTTTGCTATTGCAAAATTGCGAAATTACGCCGCACATCGTCTAATAATCAGCGCATTCGAAGCTAAAAGTGAAATGAATATAAGACTTGGAGAAGGTTGCGAAGACGCTGATCGATGCATCGATGTAGTTGTGACACAGTTTCGCAAATGTTGCTACTCACTTGCAGTCGATGTTTTTTTGTTTGCTTGAAATTCGATTGATAAAGCATTTTTTATAGACCGGGATAGTTATAGCGTTAGGTGTAGATCGCGTGTGTCCGAAACTCAGGTTACTCAGCTTTGAAAGATGTTGGCGATAAGAACGCCGGCCGGAAATCGCGCAGGTGAGTGTTAAACGACCACATCCGGAAATATATGCCATATTAGCTATTTGCCTTTATTTATACTGCTAGGCACACATGTGTACAGGGTGTTTCACAAATATTGATGAGATTTAAATTTATCGCGTGATCAAAAATGCAGTTTTGTGATTTGACGTTATCTGATGTGTGAATAAAGATTATATTAATTTTGAAATTTTCTGATCTTTTCGTAACACCCTGTATTGAAGTCGTGTACAGTTTTCATTTCGGTCATACACAACTAATTTATTGCGTTTTGTCCTAGTTGCGAGTGTGTAAGCAAAGTCACGACATTTTCATGCTTATGACAATAAAATAAAAATGTAAAATGCCTGTGTATAAAGCGAGAATGCATAAAAATGAAAAACTCGTAAAAGCCGCGCCATCATGCACGAATAAAGGAAAAAGTCGAAACTATCTGTTTATTGCCTTGCACTTAACGCTTTTGTTACCTTTTGCTAATTTAATTATTTTTCTTTATTTCTTAACACATATTGTATGTCGCCTGGTATTTAAGGTGTTGCTTTTCAACAGTCGGATTTTCAACTTAATCTCCGTTCACGATTGAAATTTTTGAAAAGCAGTTATCAGAAATCAGTTTGATGATATATCATTTAATTGAAGTGATTATTGTCATTAATATCTAATTGTCAATCGTGGATGGAGTTTACGTCTTTATTAATCAGAAATCCGAATAAACTTTTGTATATATCAAGCAATTGATGTGGGTCTCTTAACATCTTAAAATAGTTGCGTCCAGGAGGTCTTAAGTGTACTTAACTTCAATAGAGTCACTGCACCAGTGCACTTAGTAATGATGTTCCGATGTTCAGTAGCGCAGCTTTTATAGTTTAATGTGATTCTGTGATAATTTGCTCCCAGAATTTCTTTTCACCAATTCTGGGAAGGCGATGGATTCATGTGCAAAGCCTGAGTGCAGGTGAGAACCACGTGACCAAAGGTCAAAAATCTCGGCACATACAAATTACAAACGCGTTAAAGTTAAACAATTTGTTTGATATTGTTCAAAAGTTTATGTTGTGGCTACGCGAAATGCAAAACATGTCATGGCAGAACATAAAAGTTTTACAAGCAATTTTTGTTTGTTGTTTTTACGTGAAGAAAACATGCACAAATTATAAAAGACGGACCAGTTTAACATTTAATAACTGCCCGGCGCGCTTTTAATTTCATTTAATTTCTATAAAATGAAATTATAATATTCATGCGCTGGCGTATGAGTAGTTTGAATTTCAGCAAACGTGGTTATTAAAATGACAGACACTGATGTGTGCTGCAGTTTGTTCTTGTTTATAAACGGAGTCTTGTCTTGTGTGTAGTAATGAAAGTGTGCCGCCATCAGCTGTGCTGCAATATTCAATTCGAACGTGAACGTGTTTTTCTATGGCTTCGCGTAGAGAATAAACACGTCGCTCGCTTTGCTTCACTTTGCTTTGCTTGTCCTTCCATATATTCTCCACGAGTCGTTTACGCCTACATATGATTCCGTTCAATTTTTCTCTCTTTTCCTAATTCGCTTTCTGTTCTAGTCGACAAATTAAAAACCAAAATTTCGCAACCTTCTTGTCTGAAGAGTTTTTTTTTCTCCTTTCTTTGCCGATTCCTTTGTGCAATATGTATATTTTATTACTTTGTTTGCGTACACTTTTATGCACTTTAAGCTTCATAACAATAAATAAAGTGCATTCCTTTTTTAATGTTAATGCACTTTAGAATCCTTTCTTTTATGGCAGGTTGTTTGTTGTTATTTGGTGGAAAAAAATTATAAGAAAGCGTTTTTGTTGGTGTAGTAAGTAAGTAGTTGCAGACGCATTTTGGTTAGGTTAGGCAATGGGTGTGGAATGCACGGGTACGGAACAGGTCCTTTTAATAAAACGTTTTTTGTTCCATTTAAATACTAAACTTGAACTTGGCCGGCGTTTTTCGGCGTCGTCCTTGCGCTCAGACGTTCACCTCGCTCGTCGACCGTCGTCGTCGTCGGCATCACGAGGTTGTAGGTCTTCTTTCGCCTCGGATGCTTCCACTCATTATAATCGCATCGCGGCGAATCGCGGACGATTTTTATGTTGATCCAAACTAATTAACATGTTTATTCATTTATTTGCCTTATAATTAAACTTTGCATCAACAAAAATTGCATTAAATCCAATAATCAAGATTTTCGTAAATCCCCATTAATAATATAGTAGGCATTGATTTTTTCAGATTTTTAGGTTAGAAACAAAAATGCAGTTTTGACATTTCGCAAATAAGTTCAGTAAGTGATTTTTTGTAAGTAAAAAGTTTGCAATTTTCTTTGAAATGACCACCATCAAGTTTATTAGACTCAGAATCTTATAAAGGAGCCGAAAAGTTAAAGGTAGGAATGTGTTATAAGGAAAAAGTATAAAAACTAGAAGAATAAGCACAGCGAAAAAAGTGTTTAGTCGTCCCACGTGCACACGACGCACACTTTCTCATACAGCTTCATACACACAAACACGGCCAGCTTTTCTTCTTTCACTTTGTGTGTCTTTTCTTGGTGCTTTGATGATGGCTTCGTGGGTCATACACACACCAACACGCACACATCATATAAAAAGTGTTGAGTCGTGTACGTGTACACATAAACATGCGCAGGTCCAAAGTCCAATTGACCTTGTATTAGGTCCATTGACCTAAGTCCTCTTCTTGAAGTTTACTATAATACGCGCACGCCGCAGACTAAACCCGCCAATGCTCCATGCCTAGTGCTGCGGTTCAGACTTTGCTTCCTTCTTTTGCTGCTCGTCGCCGTCGCCATCGACGAGTTTGAGAAACTTTACTTTACGGACGGGGACGCAGTCGAAAGTCCGAGTTACCTATTGCGGTTTTTCTCCAAACAGTCCAAACTAGATGACTTATTCTAAGTTTCGGCAATTTTTTTTTACTTCACTTTATTCTTTGGCAGAAAGCTTGAAATTTTGTTTGGATGAATGATTGATACTCGTAATAAAATCGGAAACGATGAAGAATCAGATGCGGTCTTCGTTTCCGTTCGTAAATTTCGATGATTCGAATGGTTGATTGATGATTCAAAGGACATAAAGCAAACCGCATATATTCAAAGAGCACATTTAACATATTACATCGTTTTTCGTTCGTTCTTTCTTTCGGTTTCGAATATTGATGATGAGTATACAATAGAAAGAGCACATTATTTTGAATAATATGTAAATGTAGGACGATGCGTGCGCCTTCACCCACTTCCGCCCATTTAACACAACACTGCAGTTCACTTAGCATGCACTTCCGGTTTTCGTAATTTGTTATTACTTACTAACTTGCTCTTGCACTGTGTCCATGTGTGCGATTTGTACGATACACGTCGACAATGTATGCATGTGATTCATGTGAACATGGCCATTAATATGAAAATATCCACCCAACATGAATGTATTCGAATAATTAAAGTTATTAACTGATAACGAAAAAAATGCTTGCAATCTGTTTATGAACGCTTGTTTCATGCCTTTTTCGAGCTCAGTTTGACTAATTCAATTATAAACTTTTCTTGTGCGTCGTCGCTTATTAAGGCATTGAAGTCACCCATGCAGCCTTGCAGTTTTTACGGTTTCCCAGCAATCCCAGCGCAATTATGCATTACGTAAACTATGATTCTATTTTATATCAGTTTTTTACATGAACCGTTCTCAAGTACGCGAACATCATGCATTGCATTGAGCAATAGTCGAGGCAATAGTGCATCATTGGTAACAAACGTCGTAAATTTCAAGCCGTGCACAAAAAGCAAAAGCGCACTACTACGCGAAGTGAGTGAAGTTAGTAGCCTTGGACACAATTGCATTTGATGAGTTTTGAGTTTACAGGTCATGCTATAACCAACCATCAAGCAACCAATGCAACCATATTCTAACTTACTTACTGCCTTTCCATACCTTCTTGCCTACTTTATTTCTGTAATGCTTTTACGTTTAATGTTTGCACACAATAACAGTGCAAATTATTGACGGTACACCGGTAACTCACTTGCTATTGCTTATTGCTGCAATAATAACTTTGCAGTTTTTATTAGTGAGATGCAGCAAGCATTAGGCAACAAGATTTTATGCTGTATTTGCAGCATTTTACTTGAAGCAAATTAGTTTCGGGATGTTATTGATAGACGAAGACTTTTTGTTGCGGCCAGTAAACCCGGACCTTTTGGTCCGATGATTTCATATTTTATTGCACAGGAAATATTTGAAATTTTCAAGAATTTTTGTTGAGTAAACTTTTTTTTTTCTATTTATGTTTATGAAAGTAGTTTAATGACTCTTGGTTGATGCCATCAGTTTAGTTTGATGATGCAACTTGCATAGTCATCCCCCTCTTCATAACTATAAGTTAACCGAAAATGAAGAACTAACATACAGTATGTTCCACAGTTATTTTATTTGACAACCTAAAAAAAGAGGCCTACGAAGACGAATTTCATCCCAACATCGAAGAGTCTCCCATTGTTACATTAAAATAGGTTCTTTTATTGCCTTCTGCTGTTGCCTACCGCGGCAACTGCGTGTCTTCGTCGTGAAGTTTGCTCTTCAGCTTCTGCTTCGCTTCGTCTTAGACTCGACGCTAGCTTAAGAAGTTTTTAGGCGTAAAATGCCGTTCAAAAATTACCCTTGGCATGGTGAGATGTATTGCGATTAGTTATTTAGTTGAGTTTTTGTGTTTCGGCCGGTCGGCTGAGTGCGGGCGGCTGTCAAAACAAACAAATTTCGAATTTCATCGAATTGCATCGAAGACTAAAGTTAGATTTTTTAACACACATCCAGTGTAGGAATAATAACAGAAGGATATGTTGACACATGCCGAGTGTGCGGGGTTTCGGTTTTAGAAAAAATGTCTGTGTTTGCGTTAACTAACATTTCCTCTGCTGCTATTACGTACAGGAAGAGCCAAATCTACACCAAAAGGTTTATTTATCGTTATACATCTTGCGCTACATACTTTATTTTTAACTCTTTACTTTTCAAAAGTAATTAAACAAAAAATAAACGTGTTTTTCTTGCTATTGATACGATTTACATTTGATATCAAGATCCAGATTGTTGTTTAGAAACTAAAAAAATATTTAAAATATTTAAATCAAAATATGGATTTTTTCAAGACAATTGACATTAAAATTGTAAGTTTTAGTTTATCAGGAGACGACCAAGACATGAATTTAATTCAGATTTAAAAAAATTATCAACATTTTTGATTTCTAGATTTTTTACAAAATTTAGATTTTAAGTGGGTTTGGACCTTAATTTTGATGATGTTTAAATATTTATCGAAACATTAATGAATTTCTAGGAATTTTCAATTACAATTATTGTTTTCCAAATGTTTCAATCAATACATACTGATACAAATTGTATTGTCTCTTGTGAAAGAAATATGACTAACTTTTGTGTGTTCTTTGCTTTTTGCAGTGGTGTG
>JARJDT010025938.1:0-12225 GCA_030264655.1 Leptusa sp. GC000079 | reverse complement strand
CATACGATTTTATAATTTTGTGTCGTGTAGAATGGCTTTAAAATCGACCAATCAGAGGCCTAGAAAATGCACAAGCAACTTCGGGTCAGTCTCTGTAGTTGTGAAATACACTATAGCTAAATGAGACTAAAATGCCCGAAAACAATATTTTTTTAAATGATAATTATCATAATGAAGGAAATGACTTACAAAATGAAGACATCTTGAAATGTTTTGGAATTGATTAAAAATGAGTTTTCCAATGTTTGATAAGATAAGATCGGCTGTTGTTTTTTTAAATAAACAATATTTTAAAGTTCTGTGCAATCAGTTGCAATAATTCGGTTTTATTGAATAATTGAGTATTCTTGTCTTGTAGATGTTAGTAGTGTTTAAATCAGCGCCGATATTGAAACGCACTTTGAAAGTGCGCCATGCAATGACTCAGCTATACGTCTTGAAGTTATTGAAGATGCAGACAAAGTACTTGGGTCGCCAATGGCGCAAATCGAACATGAAGACGATCAGCGCTATTTACTCCAAAGTGCGCCATCGACTGAATGACGATTGGGCGTTCGGCAATGGTAACGCTAACACTTTTCTCTTTTCTTTAACAATACATTTCCTCACTCTGGAACTATAAATTAAATCTTAATTATCTTTGCAATATTCATGAGAAAATTTATATTTTGAGTAGATTTGGATGCGCGCCCATGGGATTTTCAAGCGGAAGAATGCGCTCTACGATCATCCGTTGACCGCTTCAACAATCGCCGCTATACAAGCAAATTGAAAGACATCGACTATGAGCCGGTCGACAATTGTATCAGCAGCGTGCTCGGAAACTGCCCTGAACTTAGCGATAATTTCAAGAAGCATTACTCAGTGTGGTTGGAACAGGAAGTGTATAACGTGTCAATCGAATGGGAGAAGCTTTTACTTGAAACTTGAGTTCTCTAAAGTGAGTATATTTATTGCAAATTGCAAGTAAAAGTAAACATATAAAAATTAATAAATAACAAAAAGCGCTTTTACATTGGTTTGCTACAAATATTTAGATGACAAACCAACAAATGAATTACTTGTTCATGTGTGAATGTCAATATTATCGTATTAATGTATGTGAATATAAATTAAATGGAATGACTAGAGATAAATGTAATCGTTAAGTAGAAAAACACAGTTGATTATTGTTCGATCCAAGAACTGACATTATTTTGCGTTTTTACCTTGATATTGAACTGCTTCAATGTCGCGTCAAGAGCGGCCTGATTGCCGCTAAAATACGCAGAGATGGCATTGTGAAACAACAGGAGTTGTTTGTGCATCACTTTAATGCGGTTCTCGTCAAGGAACTTCAACTTGACGGCGACTTCAGCCCGCAGCTTCATAAAGTGTTGGCGATGGCGTTCATAGCCTAGCTGCGCGTCTTCAACATCACCACCACCATCAGCAGCACGATTAGTCATCGCCTCAAGATCGGAACGATACGCATCATACTCGATCCGCGCTGCTTCATACTGTTTCACGCTTTGCATCGTATCCTCCATTGTCTTATTACACAGAGTGCTCACCGAGGACGTGAAGAAATTCAGCGCGCCTAGGAGCGTCTCCCCGTTTTTTGTCAGATTGCGCTGCGTCTCCGAGTTGTACATGAATTCCTCTTGCAATTCGGGGGATTTTTGGGCGAGTTCCGAGAAAGCCTCGCCTAAGGCAAGCTGAGTTTGGACAACATTGTAGAAATGACTGGTCAACCCTCTGGCAAGACGCAAGATGTTGGCGTATTTCTTTTGTGTATCTCGTAAGCATTCGATTTGTGTCTCCAGCTCGGTGTCGACGGTGCGTGAGGACTTACCCAGCTTCTCAAACATGAGTTGCTTGGTGCACTTGTAAGCAGATATCGACCAATTCTTGAGCAGTTCTATTCTGCTCTGACTGCGGTAAATCGTTGCTGTTGTGTTATTGGCATCATTGCCGCCAGCGGCGGACATTATCGCTGGGGAGCTTGTGCTGTTCGGAATACCGACGCTGGCCGGATGGGGATGTTTGTCATTCTTGGACGCCTCTTCATGGGAGTTCATGTGAGTTCGCGTCGAATTGGTGATGATGTTTGGACGTGCTGTTGTTGAGTCAATTGAAGCTTCTTTGAGCATTTCGTGAATGGATGTTCGTTCGCGTTCTAAGCTGCTTGACTTACCACTCATTGTTACGAACTACTGAGCACTGAGCTACAATACAAACCAACAATAAATATTAACTAATGTTCCACTGTAACTACCAAAGCCAACTTTACATTCTTTTTCCTCTTTAAAGTCAAGGGTTTTGAGAGTTTGTCAGTTGATGTCCATTTAATAAAATTATCTTATTCTTTGGTATAAAATTGTTTTGTGGAAAATTATGAATTTCAGGTTTTCCAGCGATAAACAGGAAAAGCCGATAAGAGCCGCAAAGAGCGATGACACCTATTTGCACTGTTGCCACATTTTCCTGGAAAATTATATGCCCTCTGGGTTGCCTACATTCGGTATGATAAATGATAATTCAAATTTGGGTGCGTTCCAAAAGAAACATTTACAAATTTTATATTCTTCGTTTTTTGCGATGAATTTCTCACTGAATTGGTCAAATTACTCTTCCCAATTAGATAGATAATTAGATAATTTATTTATTCAACTTTTTCAACAAAAAACATTTTAGACAAATTTAAAATTATTAAAAACTTACATATTATTATCATTAATTATAATTATTGGAAAATTGCAATGTTTGGTAAAAAAATCAATCGGAATTCAACGTATATTCAGACATTGCAGAATCATCAGTTGAATACGAACCATTAGTATCATCCGTTTCTTCACTATCAATCGAATCTGCTCCGCATTGGCAACTACAATCGGAATTCGATCCAGAAGTGGATTCACTATCAGTGAGATCGCATTGTCCACAATCACAATCGCAATTGCTGTCGCCGAATTCACTATCGCTTTCATCCTCAGAAGAACTAGAAGAAAAACAAACTTCTTCCCCTGTTATCTCATCACTGCTGTCGAAGCTATCAGAGTCGCAATCGATAACCTAGAAATGTTCAAAAGTATATTATTAAATATGAGAAGAATAAAATGCAAAAGTTACCTCATCAATATAGTTAATAGCTTTTTCAATGAGCTCTAATTGTCTTTTAGCGATTGGTGTTTGCACAGCATACAGATTTGCATTCCCTTGTAGATTCACATTTGTATTCGATTTTTTTGCATAATTTTCACCATCTTCGATGATCAAAGTTACATCTTCATGAAAATTAGCTTCTTGAGCACCACGTGTTGAAGTGCTAGTTTGTATAACTTCAGAACCAACACCTGCCATTTCTCCCAAATTGTCGCAATTATTTTGTACATTTACTGCACCTACTCTCCGTTGGCTAACTTTATTACGCGCAGGCATCATTAAATGAATTATTTGACCAATTTTAAAACTTTATCTTTATGTGAAATACGAAATTGTGAAATACGCAAATGGCGACCGGCACCTTTTAAGTCTTTTTTTTACTATGTTACTTCTTAAAACTCGCCAATTTAAGTGCACTGGTTGAGTGTCCAACACTGACTTTTACGTTTCTTATCAATCCCCACTAAAATTGCAATCTTAGATTTTTGCGAGGTATCTTGTTGTATTTCAAATGAAAGGTGCGCAACGCAGAATGTTTCGTTTCTGATTTTGAATTTTTAAGATAGACTTGAATAGAAGGAGTTGCACCCCAGCCCACCAAGAGATTTCGATTTGATTTTTAAGTTGTTTGTTTGTTGTCTTTGAAATTAAACATCGAAATAAAAAACGTCCATTTATACATCTCAAAATGATTATGGGTTTTCCGAAAATAAAAAAGAAATTTTCATCTAAATATTCATCGTCTTCTCCAAAGTAAATAAAACAAATGATGTTATACTGTGTGTATGTACATATAACAAGCTTTAACAAAATTTGAATTTGCGACAACTCTTAAGCCAACTGGCATACACTGATTTCAAAAAGAATTGGAATTAAAATCTAAAGCATGGCCAACTACGAAGAAAATAAAACAAAAACAAAATTTAGATTCAAGTTGATAACAGTCTCGATAACAGTTCAAAAATGCAGGGCATGACAGGCTGGCATTTGCTCTATCGCGAAGAAGAAATTCGTTGGTCCCGCGTTCAAGCGCAACTATTTGTTTTTTTTATGATCATGTTTGGTATGTTTATAATTTCATACTATCGTTCAGTACGTAACTAATTCGTTATTTAATTTAATATCTGTTAATAACATTTTAAAATTGTAAAAGTGTGTGTTACCAATGGTGACATTTGTTTTCGAGTTTTGAAATTTCAAATTTTTCGATAAGCGCCACACCCTTGGTGGTACTTATTAGAACTAAAAAGCGCGGGCTAAAATCGTTATTCGACGCCTCGTTCGAGTTGATTCGAGGAAATAAATAAAAACTAAAATAGTTAAAACGCTCTAAAAAGCTCCGAAAATGGCTAAAAGACTTACCCAGAGTAACACTTTACTCAATTACTTCTCATCGCCTAAATCGGCCAAGAAGACTGAATCGAAAATCGAAGAAAAACGCAAGAAACCTGAAACTAACCTCAACACCGGTAAGCGGGAATTAAGAATTAATCTCGGAATTAATATCAAATTAATTTTTTAAACATTGATTTGTTTCATATTTACAGATGAAGAGGATGAACCACTTAGCGTTGTCAAGAAACGCAATAGAATCTTGGACAGTGATTCGGACTCTGAAAATCAGACACCAAGTGTATCAACCCCAAAGAAACAAAAGCTAGAAAAAAAGCCTTCAACTCCATCAACAAAGCTACACCAGTTTTCTTTTGCTTCCACTACTTCAACTGAGAATACATGTGATAGTCCATCACGGACAGCAAAAGCATCTGCGAAAGAAACGGAAAATTCAAATTTTGAGAAGTCCAGAAAATGGTTGCATGAAACCCTCAAGTTTATCAAGCCAGAAAATATCAGAGATGCCAATCGAAGGAAACCAACTGATGTTGATTATGACCCAAGTACATTGTATGTCCCAAGGGATTATTTGGAAGGACTAACGCCAGCAATGCGGCAATGGTGGGAACTCAAAAGTCAACACTATGATACTGTCTTATTCTTCAAAGTTGGCAAATTTTATGAGTTGTACCATATGGATGCAACTGTTGGGGTTGAATGTCTCGGTTTTTCCTATATGAAAGTAACTTTTGAGTTTTAATTATTTAACTATTTGTTGAGGATTACAATTTTGTTTAGGGAGAGTTTGCTCATTCTGGATTTCCCGAAATTGCGTATTCCCGAATGGCTGGTTCACTCATTGAACAAGGGTATAAAGTTGCCCGCGTTGAACAAACGGAAACACCGGAAATGATGGCGGAGCGCTGTCGTTCTATCAAGCCAACCAAGTTCGACAAAGTTGTCAAACGCGAAATCTGCCAGGTATCCACGAAAGGCGTATATCTCCTAGGCCCTCAGACGTTGGACGCGCAACCGCTAGGCTCCTACATGATCGCAATCACAGAAACTTCCACAAATTCCGTCTTCAAACACTTCGGAGTGTGTTTCATTGAAGTCACCATCGGCACCTTCTACTTGGCGGAGTTTGATGATGATAAATGTCTTTCGCGGTTGTTGACGCTCATGGCACATCACAATCCCACTTTAGTATTGTTGGAACGCGAGGCGATTTCCAACGACACTATGTTACTCCTTGGCGCACGATTAAAAGATGTCCGCAAGGAAGTGTCACGCTTCCTCGAACCAAATGCAACTGTAGAAATGTTGAAACGCGAATGTTATTTCCGGGATGGAAATGAAGAGGGTGGTTTTCAGTGGCCTGAATTGTTCAGCACTATTTTGGATGATGGTTTTCCTATGCCGGAATATTCGTTATGTCTCAAGAGTCTCGGGGCTTGCATTAAGTATTTGCAAAAATCGTTGATTGACGTGCATGTGGTTCAAATGAAGAAGTTTGAATGGTATGATCCTATTGATTTAGCCCGGCCACAAATAGGCTCAACTGCAGGAAAGGCAGCAGGGTCAACAACGACGAAGCGGGAGTTTATGATAATTGATAGTGTCACTATTGAGAATTTGAACTTGCTTGGAAATGAAGTTGGCAGTTTGCAAAAGACGTTGGACTATTGTTGCACAGCATTTGGTAAACGTTTACTGCAATTGTGGATTTGTCGGCCTTTGTGCAACGCCGATCAGATAAAGAAAAGACAGGACGCTGTCTTCGAATTGTATGACAATTTCGATTTATTGAAGTCCACTCGTGACTTGTTGGCTAAACTGCCTGATATTGAACGACAAATTGTCAAGTAAGTTCATTTCCCTTATAACTTGAGATGTGGATTGTAACGTTAATTATTTAAATTACCATAAATTACAAATTGTAACTTCCGCCAAAAACAAATATAGTCTGTTCAAATTATTTCCACCGATGGTGAGCTGAGCTGCACCCCTCCATCGCTGGAAATAATTTGAACAGGCTATACCTTGCCTTACGTCACGTAACTTCGAAATCACGGGAAATTACAATAATTTCAGATAATAGAATGACCAGAATACATATTTAATAACTTAACAAACAAATAATTGCATATTCACAATAATTTGAAATATTGCAAATATTATCATTATCTCAAAATTATCAAACTATAAAAAGTCAAATAAGTTTAAAGATACAAGTGGAAAGTAAAAATTTTAAATATAAATCAAAAATTAAATCCTGAAACTAATAGAACTGCACATTATAACAGATTTTTGCACTGAATTCTGTTTAACGTAACGTAACTGATTTGGTAACGTAATTTAAAATATTACCTTGCCGTTAAGTTCCGTGACAGTAAAACAACATTGTATCAACTGCACAAATGTTCTAAATGTAGAAAGAAACAATGTAATGTAAGTTGCGGTAATAACATCGGTAATTTATCGAGATTTCTAAAAATTTACGTTACTATCGACATGACTAGTAATTTTATTCTTAATTGGAATTTGTTTCTATTGCTACTGTCAGAATTCATCGTTTTGGAAACGCATTTGTTGCTAAGAACCACCCAGATTCCCGCGCGGTTTTCTACGAAGGGAAAACCTACAGCAAGCGTAAAATACAGGACCTTGTCTCAACCCTCGACGCATTTGCGTCAATCACAAAGCTAACAACTTTATACAACAATTCCAATTCGCGCCTATTGCAAAAACTCACCCAATACGCTCCAATAGGGAATTTTGTAGATCTCGCTGAACATTTAAAATTCTTCAACAATGCCTTTGATCATAAACAAGCAAAAGAAGAAGGCACCATTATACCTGAGCAGGGTGTTGATCCCGAATACGATGCGATTCAAGCTGAGATAAAGCTCATTGAAAGCAAACTTGATGATTATCTCGAAGACCAAAGGCGATTCTTCAAATGCGACATCAAATATTTCGGTTCCGATAAGAAACGCTTCCAATTGGAAGTGCCTGAATCAAGGTGTAACAAAGTGACTAATGCGTATCAAATAGAAGGCACTAAGAAAGGGTCCAAGCCTTGCAAAAGGTACTCAACAGCTAGGTCCAAAGAATTGTTAGCTATGATGTTGAAAGCGGAAAGCGAAAGGTCGAAAATCGTCCAGGATCTAAACCGGCGGATTTTCGAAATGTTTGGTGAGCGGTACAAAGACTGGGAGACAGCCCTACACTCAGTCACAATCCTCGATTGCCTGTGTTCAATGGCTGAATATGCAAGGCTAAACAATGACGAGTCTTGCATGCCAAAAGTGATGCCGTTTGCGGACGTTCCGATTTGTCGCATGGAAAATGCGCGGTTCCCGTGTACGAACACGCATACGGAGACTTTTGTGCCGAACGATGTCCATCTGGGCGGCACGCAACAAGCCGTGATGATCCTCACGGGGCCTAATATGGGCGGCAAGTCGACTTTCATGCGGCAAACTGTGCTCATCTCCATCATGGCACAGATGGGCTGCTTCGTTCCGGCATCCACGTGCGAAATATCTTTGATTGACCGCATCTTCACGCGTATGGGCGCCCAGGATGACATAATGCGTGCTCAGTCAACGTTCCTCGTCGAGTTGCTTGAAGCATCACTGATCCTGAAGCATGCCAATCGACATTCGTTTGTTTTATTGGATGAACTCGGCAGGGGAACTTCCACGCATGACGGTAATGCTATCGCCAGGGCTTATCTCAGACAATTGGCGGAAATCAAATGTCGCGGGATTTTCGCTACTCATTACCATTCGCTCGTCCAAAAGTTCGATGAAGATAAAAATATACAACTTGGTTACATGGTAACATCCTTTTTAAAACTTTTTTTTAACTTTGTTACAAATTGAAAATTTTGGGTTTGCGTTTTATTGTAGACTTGTATGTTGGAAAACGAAGGCACTGAAAAGGAACGCGTCACGTTCTTGTATAAAGTCGCCCAGGGTCTGTGGCCGAAATCCTATGGTTTCCACGTGGCTGCTTTGGCAGGCATGCCAGCAAGTATAGTCGCGTCAGCACGCACTTTCGCCACAGCTATGGAGCTCAAAGATCAAAATCGTTGCCTGTTGCGCAACATACACAACTTGCAGGAAGTATTAAGGATTCTTTGCATTAAGTGATAAGTTACCATCCTTCAGTATTAGTGGCGCTCATTTATTCAGTTTGCTTAGGTAATCTCAATTAATTTTGATATTGGTGTTGATTTTGGTTGACATTTCATTATTTTACGAAACTATTTTTTCCGAGATAAAATAAAACAACAACTAAAATCGAGACCAAAATTGAAAATTAACTTACTAAATTTGCTAGCCAAACTGAATAAATGCACGCCACAATTTTCTACACCTATTCTATATTAGTTAGTAAGCCAGGCTACGTTTCTATTAAATGTATTTACTATTTTTTGTAATCTAACAATATTTTTGGCAACAAATAAATTGCGCTGTTTGAGCTACGTTTTTACAACTTGTTTAGTTTAGGGTAGGTTTAGGAAGAGCTAATACATTTACATAACAATTTACATTTTCTTTTTTTGTTAACAATAGAATAACTACTACTGGTCAGTCTACACATCAATTACCACCCCTTTTTGTTTCTTAAATGTAGTAATCTCAAACGGGAATTATTTGTTATATCATGTGTGTCTACAAAAATGTCGAACTAAGGCCACTTATATACATTTTATATACGTTTTAGATGTCCGTGTCCGATTTTGACAAAGTGAAAATGTGCGTTGTTCTATAATGTTAACACTATTGTCGTACTCGTACAATTTGACTATGAATATGATTTGTTTTCTGTTGATACGATATGTATGTTTATCACACGATAAGTTACTCGCCAGCATTGATGATGATGGTCTTGCCCTTGGGGTCATCAAACCTGTCCATCGTTCTAATATCCATGATCATTGTCAACCCAAAAGTCATGATGATGGCGAAAATAAAGGTGACGAGGATGCCGGACCAAATCGGCGCTGACGTAAATCCCATGCAGTCGTACGAGTCACCGAACCTTTCCTTTTTAACTCCACCCTCAAAGTACTGCACCTGAATAGTTGGGAATTTCAAATAATTGGAAGTTAGATCCGTAATTTTCTCTTTCTGTGTAAGGACTTGTTTGCTGCTGCAGCTATAGGAAAATCCTGCAGGTGCATAGATTTTCGTGGGGAATACTATACCACCAGCAGTGACTGATGTGACAAGCCAATAACTTGGATTACTGGAGACCTTTGAAGATATTTTTATATCGCCTTTGTCAGTCTGTATGGAGACTTCTGTATCAGAGCTTTCAAGCACTCCTGTTGGCTTATAACTAAAACAATAAAGATTTTTTACATTGTGACTATGAAAACAATGTGAAACTTACATTGTTGGTTCTTTATCGCCAACTTTTGTGAGCTCAAAGTTTCCTGCAATGTAAAACAAATAATGTTCCGTTTTTAAAACCATTGCATCTTCCTGTGGTGGGTCACCAGTAGCGCGCGTTACTCTCTGATGCCGAATTTCACTTGGTACAATCCAAGAAGAATGGTACCCGGTGTAAACAGCCAAGATCTGGTTATTTTTCGAAAGTTCTTCATAGATTTTGACAATTATTTTGGCTGGAATAATACAATAAATAAAATAATGCCCTGAAACTCTTTAAAAATAATATACAATGTCTTTTCAGCATATCAATCCGATCTTCATCATCTTTCGCATCATTTAAGTCAATAATTAAATTTCCTTCAGGCAGATTTCCTTCTTTAACATCATTAACACTCAATCTTTGTATTTCTTTCACCAAATTGTTGATACCATCAATAGGCTCTTCAACAGTGGGAAGATAAACTTTACTCTTATCCTGAGTTAATTGAGCCAATTCTTGGAAGGTTTCGTGATTGTTGGAAAAGTCTTCAGGGCTTAAAGTTTGTTCAGCAAACAGAACTATTCTCTGTGTGTCTAGTGCTTGTCTCTGTCGTAAAATTTCCGTAAAAGTTGCTTCGTTGATATGTGCCGTTGCGGGAAATAGGCCTTTGCTTCTGTAATTTATTAAACATGCATTATTAATATTGTCAATAAAGGGTTGAAAAAATAACATATACTCACGGGGTTGTTTGCCACATATAAACAGGAACTAGTTCAATACAATTAACACTGTATAGGCCTACGAGTAAGAGAAGAAAATGCTGTATGCCCATTTTTGCTGGGGTTAATGAAAATTCACAAAAATAATTCAGTAGTTTCGATAAAACGAAATAATCACGTGAATTTTAAGGTGTATCAATCATATGGTCACGATTCAAGTACAAATAGGCAACTGAAACTGATTGCAAGTAAAATGTATTTTGCCTAGAATACAGTGGAATGTAGAGGTAGCGAGTAAGCAAAGCAAATAAGTCACGCGACCGAGTCCGATACGAGTTACGGATTCCTAGTTCGATTTAAACCATTTGTCTGCAGATGTTTGATATATTCGACTATAGACGTCGCCACCTACATTATTCCATAACAAATTAGTAAATCAAACTATAAAGGCCTCTCGGGCCTCGGCTTAATTTTGTTTGTATAAAGCGCATACGCATGTGCCCGCTGGGTTCTCCAGAATTAAAACTAGACGTGTAGCCCCACTACACAATACTTTCTGATCTTTATTAGAACTACAACGCGTTGTGCATATTTCGTTGCAGCATTTGCTGCGTGAGGTCTAGGAAACGAAAATTCGAATTTTCAACAGGAAATATGCATTTTAGAGAAAAATTTAAAAGGGCATAATTTGTTCAGAATTTAATTCTCTAAAAGAATGTCCTAATATTTTTTCAGAAAACTTCCTAGTTTTTAAGATATTCGAATTTTAAATTTTCAATATGAGTTTTAAGGTTATAGTTATTATGCGATCTGACCCAAAATCTGATGAGTTCTATTCCCAATGGGTCTCTACCACCTGTACAAATTTCAGCTCGATCAGGTAATTCCTTTAGGCGCTATCGTGTTCACAAAATTAGCGTTACATACACACAGACACACACACACACACCTTTTGTAAAACCAACTTTTTTGGGCTCAGGGGACCTTCATTAGTGGGAATCGGTCAAAATCTCGATATCAAAAATCTGCACGATTACATACCTTTCTTCTCTATGATCAGAAAGATGAGAAAGCTCCATTGTATTAAAGGAAACGTATGGTGGTAGCTCTAAATGGTAGTTAGTAAATGTAAAATGGCATTAATTTCATATCTGCAGGAACAGCTAAGCAATTTTCTGGATGAGCAACTGGATGCACCTTTTGACTTGTGATAAGAGCGATAAGGCTGGCTTTCGACTTCTGAATTGTTTTATCCAAGATTATTGTTATAACCACAGATGAAATTCTAACAGGGTCTGTGATAAACTCGAGGATAAGCTGAATTTATAGTGAATAGAAGTTGTGATCCGGAAATATACGTTTAGGGCTAATTCGCAAACTTGCTAATTGCAAATTTTTAAATTTTACCAATCAGACATCACACGTTAGGCTAGAGTCAGGCGATCAAATTTTACCAATGAGAATGTTTTTCGCAATTCGCAAGTGTGTGTCTTTAGCCTGCAGCATAAGTAACACTATTATACCTGTGTGAAGTTAGCTACAAAATCTCAGCAACAACTTTTGGTACAAAATTACAAATTTTGAAACTATTATATCTAGCGTCCTAATCAACACACAACAAATCTAATACCATCGT
>JARJDT010025925.1:0-15125 GCA_030264655.1 Leptusa sp. GC000079 | reverse complement strand
ATAATTAAAAATAAAATAATTAAATTTAAAGAAACTGGTAAATAACTCTTTCAAGCTATATATATAAGCTTATCGTATCGAAGCCGGGGCAAAGTACCCCGAACTCAAATAAACCAATAACAAAATAAGCCGCCTAAGATAACTATTAAAAAAAAATTTATCCCGGAACCAAAAAATACTAAACCAATTAAAAATCTCATAAAAATGATTCTACCATATTCTGCTAAAAATAAAAGGGCGAACCCTCCTCTCCCATATTCAATATTAAACCCGGACACTAACTCTGATTCCCCCTCAGCAAAGTCAAAGGGAGTGCGATTAGTTTCCGCCAATCTTGAACCCAACCAACACAGAAATAATGGATAAAAAATAACACCAAAAATTATTACTTCCTGGTTGTAAATAAAAGCATCTATTTTAAAACCCCCCAAAAAAATAATAAACGAAATAAAAATTAAAGCTATGCTCACCTCATAAGAAATAGTTTGTGCAATTCCCCGTAAAGCACCCAATAAAGCATAATTTCTATTAGAAGACCAACCTCTTGCTATTAAAGTGTACACCCCAAATCTAGTACAACAAAAAAAAAATAAACCTCCAAATTGAAATCCTAAAACTATAGAATTTAAAGGATAAACAGCCCACACAAGCATTATCAAAAATAATGAAAACACCGGACCGAAATAAAAGGGAAATAAATTAGACCACGAAGGAATCGTTTGTTCTTTAATAAATAATTTAATAGCATCACCAAAGGATTGTAAAATTCCTGTGTAACCTACCTTGTTAGGCCCCTTACGAATCTGGATGTAACCTAAAACCTTTCGCTCCAATAAAACCATAAAAGCCACCGAAATTAAAACCCCAATAATTAAAAATAAATAAGACACAAATATAAAAAGTAGTCTTAAAAACACTACTAAGTAAATATAAATTTATATAAAGATTCTAAATCAATTGCACTATTCTGCCAACCTAGTATTTTTATTAATAAATATTTAAAATAATTTTAACTATCCTTTCGTACTGATCAAAACTAATAACTAAAAAAGATAGAAACCAACCTGGCTCACGCCGGTTTGAACTCAAATCATGTAAAAATTTATCGGTCGAACAGACCATCTTTTAAAAAGGCTGCTCCTCATAGAATTTTTAATTCAACATCGAGGTCGCAAAATAAAATATCGATATGGACTCTCTATTTCAATAACGCTGTTATCCCTAAGGTAATTTTTTTCTGATTTTTCAATGAAAGTTATTCCATTGTATTAAATATAATTATAGAAGTTTTTCTTATTCTTTAATTGCCCCAATCAAACTTGAACCCCAACTAAAAAACCTTTCAATTTAAATTTTTATTAGACTTTAAATTAAACTCTATAGGGTCTTATCGTCTTTTTTTAAATTTAAGCATTTTCACTTAAAATTCAATTTCAAAAAAAATTTTTAAAAGCTTTAGTACGTTTATCCATTCATACAATCCCCTAATTAAGGGGCTAATGATTATGCTACCTTTGTACGGTCAAAATACCGCAGCCCTTTAAAAATTCAGTGGGCAGGACTTACTTTTTATACAAACCAAAAGAAATGTTTTTGCTAAACAGTCGAACCAAATTTTGCCGAGTTCTTAAAAATTTTTACGTATCGTGCTTTGATATAACACAAGGATCCTACTAATTATCTAATTAACAAACATTACAATTTATTTTTAAAATGGAATTATAAAAACAAATCTCAATTAAATCTTTCATCTTAAATTATAAAATAAAACTTACTTTATTAATGCTGTTTTCAAGCCTAACCTAAAACAATTAAATAAACCAAATTGTGTTTAATTCTAAAATAAAAGCTAACCCCCTTATTTATAACTAGCAATAAAATAGGTCTTTAAGTAAAACCAAACTATAGATAATAAAATTTAATTTAATCCTAAAAACCAGATATAAAACAAAACGAAAATTTTTCATTTCCATTAAAAATTAAAATTTTTAATTCAACAAAAATAAAATAAATTTAATAAATATTTGTTTTTCGGGAAACAAAACTACTTTTAAAATTAAAGAAACACTAATACAAAAGGTAAAAAAAATGCTTTAAATTTAATAAGTTTTATTTATTTCATCAAACCCTACCGGTCTAAATTTTTAATAATTTCTTTCTATACTTTAAATTTTAAAACATTTAAAACTACCTAAGAAAATAATAAATTACAATGCCTAAAACAAAGGTTCCGCCCAGTGTAAATGAATAGCTTTAAACACAAGCTCCATTGCACCTAATCAAGTTTCTCC
This sequence comes from Leptusa sp. GC000079, assembly GCA_030264655.1. NCBI lineage: Eukaryota > Metazoa > Arthropoda > Insecta > Coleoptera > Staphylinidae > Leptusa > Leptusa sp. GC000079. The sequence goes on along the minus strand of JARJDT010025925.1, from coordinate 12,834 downwards.
TTCCAGAAAAACTACTGTGTTACGACTTATCTAATTTTAAAACTAGAGCGACGGGCGATATGTACATATATTAGAGCTTAGTTCAATGGTTATACATGCCCCACTTAATTTCAAATCCAATTTACCCCCTCCTTTCGTTAAACAGACCAAAATTTTAAAACAATGTAACCCACAAAAACCTTTTAAACACTACACCTAGATTTGACTTATGTAAAATTAATAATATTGAAATAACATTTAAATTAATTCTTAAGACAACGGTATGTAAATAAATTAAAAGTAGCTGATAGTGTAGTATCTTTTATAAAGCAGGTTCCTCTGATAAGTTAAAATACCGCCAAATTATTTAAGTTTATTTTAATACTACCTTAGATATATCATAAAGAATAACTGGGTATCTAATCCAGGTTTAAACCCTCCTTTATTCAACAATAAAACTTTAATAAAATAATGCATAAAATTTCACCTAATATACATTCAAATAAATAACTAAAAATAAAAGTTAATTTTTCCCCCAAAAAATTAACTTAAAATTCATGTATAACCGCAGATGCTGGCACAAAATTATCTATTTTTAATTAAAATTTTATATCAAATATATTGTATAATTCTAAATACTGCACTAAAATACATGTACAAAATTTATACTATTAATAGTAAAGCTATAATCAAACTTTTCTGTTTTAAACTTTACAACTTATATTTTTATAACTTTTTTTTATCTTTAAGTTATAAAAATATTATATAAAATCTTATTTTATATTTTCTTTAATAAATATATATATATATAAATGTATACATTTAATTACATATATATTCTTATCTTTAATTATTTATAGATAAAGCTTTTATTTTAAATATAATGTAGAGATAAAATACGTGTCTTCTACGTTTAATCTTTAATTATTTATCAATAACCTTTTATTTTAAATATAATGTAGAGATAAAATACGTTGTTCTTTGTCTGAAAATTTAAAATATTTAATGATATGTTTATAACTATTTAAATTAAAATATTTAATTATATAATATAGGAATTTTAATTAAACTTTTATATATATATATATGTATGTATATAATACATCTATTATAAAACCAATAAATAAAAATAACTTTAGACTTTATATCAATATAAGTTCTAAAATTCTATCAAGAAAAATTAAAAAAGTCACAAGGGTAATGTGCCTGAAAAAAAAGGACTATTTTGATAGAATAGAAAATGCAACATAATGCCGTTACTTACTAAATTACAAACAATGGGATTACACCAATTCCTTTAAATTCAAATTTTAATGTTCCTATAAACTAGTTTATAAAAAGGTAAGCTAATCAAGCTAAAGGGTTCATACCCCTTATATAAGAGTTTTAATCTCTTCCTTTTTAATATTCAAAAAAAATTTTCAAATTATCTTTACTGCATTCCTTATAGCAGGAACTATTTTAGCATGCTCCTCTAGATCTTGGTTGATTACTTGACTAGGGTTAGAAATTAATTTAATGAGAGTAATCCCCCTTATTCTTTTTAAATTAAACTTTAACTCTACGGAGTCTGCAATCAAGTACTTTATTCCGCAGGCTATAGCCTCAATAATTTTAATTTCAGTTGTGATACTGGATTTAACTAAATCTTCTAACTTAATTAATTTAAATTTAAACTTAATTATTTTAATAATTCTAGGACTAAAATCAGGAATGGCCCCCCTACATTTCTGGTTCCCCCAAATCATAATATTTATAGACTGAAACATATGTGTAATTATATTAATTTGGCAAAAAATCGCACCCTTCGTTTTATTTTCAATTTTTAAACTAAACGCTTTCGTGATAGTCTTAATCTTAAGATCAAGAATAGTGGGAGCAATTGGCGGAGTAAACCAAAACAACATTAAACTAATTCTAACATATTCTTCAATTATTCACGGAGCCTGAATACTTCTAAGAACAGTATATTCACTGGCCTTATGACTGATTTATTTTATAGTGTATACAATAATTTCCTTGGCTATTATCTTTATAACTATTAAAAATAACACAAACAGAATTGTAAGTTTAATAAAAAATAAATTTTCTAAAATAGAAAAACTTACCATCATTTTTAATACCCTAAGACTAGCAGGGCTCCCTCCATTTCTAGGATTTACAGCCAAAGTGGCTGTTTTAACCAAAATAATTAGATCGACCCCCTTTTTAATTATATTTACATTAGTCTTTTCTTCACTAGCGTCTCTTTATTACTACTTAAAAATATTTTTTAATTTCATTTTAAATGAATCAACAAAAGAAAAATTTTACTGAAGAAACTATGTATCCACAAGATCGTTAAATTTAATTTTCTACTCTATCCTTATTAATTTAGTGGCGCCGGCCCTCATTTTGTTAACTTAAAATAAAGTTTTAAGTTAACTAAACTAGGGGCCTTCAAAGCCTAAATTAAGAGTTAAATCCCTTAAACTTTAATTTTTATAAACTAAGCCTAAAATACTATATGTATTACTCTCGGGTTTGCAATCCAAATTCATAATTGAATACCAGGCCCCCTTAACAAATATAATAAGAGAGATTATCACTCGTAATTAAATTTACAGTTTAATGCTTAGAACTCAGCCACCTTATTAATATGAATCGTTGATTATATTCTACCAACCACAAGGATATCGGAACTTTATACTTAATTTTTGGGGTGTGGTCAGCTATAGTTGGGACAGCTTTTAGAGTTTTAATTCGTCTCGAACTAGGCCAACCTGGCTCATTTATTGGGGATGACCAAATCTACAATGTGATAGTTACAGCCCATGCTTTTATCATAATTTTTTTCATAGTTATGCCCATTATAATCGGAGGATTTGGTAATTGACTAGTTCCTTTAATAATCGGAGCCCCAGACATAGCCTTCCCACGAATAAATAATATAAGTTTTTGACTTCTCCCCCCTTCTCTAACCCTTTTACTAGCAGGAGGTTTGGTAGAAAGAGGTGCCGGAACCGGCTGAACAGTGTACCCCCCACTGTCAGCAGGGATCGCACACGCTGGAGCATCTGTAGATCTATCCATTTTCAGATTACATCTTGCAGGGGCCTCTTCAATTTTAGGAGCCGTTAATTTCATCACTACTATCATTAACATGCGAACCACTGGTATAACATGAGATCGAACACCCCTGTTTGTCTGGTCAGTATTTCTGACAGCCATCCTTTTATTGTTATCCCTACCTGTTTTAGCAGGAGCTATTACTATACTTCTAACTGACCGTAATCTAAACACCTCATTTTTTGACCCAGCTGGGGGAGGGGACCCAATTTTATACCAACACTTATTTTGATTTTTTGGTCACCCAGAAGTTTATATTTTAATTCTTCCTGGGTTTGGTATAATCTCACATATCATTACTTTCGAAAGTGGTAAAAAACAAACATTCGGTCAATTAGGTATAATTTATGCCATAATAGCAATCGGGCTACTAGGGTTTATTGTATGAGCTCATCACATATTTACAGTTGGGATGGATGTTGACACTCGAGCCTACTTCACCTCAGCTACCATGATTATTGCTGTTCCCACAGGAGTAAAAATTTTTAGATGGGTGGCCACTCTTCAAGGAAGAGCGTTAACCCTAACCCCAACCCTTTTATGAGCCATAGGGTTTGTGTTTCTATTTACAGTGGGAGGGCTCACAGGTATTGTATTAGCTAACTCCTCCTTAGATATTGTGCTCCATGATACTTACTATGTGGTTGCTCATTTTCATTATGTTCTCTCCATGGGAGCGGTATTTGCTATTATAGGGGGGTTAATTCATTGATTTCCCCTATTTACAGGTACTAACCTTAATCCTAAGTGATTAAAAATTCAATTTGTGGTTATATTTATTGGGGTAAACATAACTTTCTTCCCTCAACACTTTCTTGGACTAAATGGAATACCTCGACGATACTCTGACTACCCAGATAATTTCACCTCTTGAAATGTAGTTTCTTCGTTAGGAAGCTACACCTCAGTTGTAGCAGTACTAATATTTAGATTTATTATCTGAGAGTCCCTATCGACACACCGGCCCGCATTAAATAACTTTATCTACTCCACGTCTATTGAATGGTTACAAAATACACCTCCGTCAGAACACTCTTACTCTGAATTAACATTAATCTCTAACTAATATTTGATGTGGCAGAATAGTGCAATTGATTTAAAATCTCTTTATGAATTTTATTCCTTCAAAAATTCCTACCTGAGGGGCCCTTGGATTCCAAAACGCATCTTCACCTTTAATAGAACAATTAATCTTTTTTCACGACCACGCTTTAACTATCTTAATTCTAATCATCTCAATCGTAGCTTTTAATCTTGTATCAACAATATACAACACTAATATTGACCAACACATACTTGAGTCTCAAGAATTAGAATTGTTCTGAACTATTGTACCAAGTTTCATTTTAATTTTTATTGGTCTCCCGTCAATTCGACTACTATATCTTCTAGATGAAGTTTACAAACCTTCAATTACACTAAAAACAATCGGACATCAGTGGTACTGGTCATACGAATACTCAGACTTTAATAACATTGAATTCGACGCCTACATAATCCCCTCAAATGAATTAAACATAGACTCCTTCCGATTACTAGACGTAGATAACCGAACTATCGTGCCCTTCAATTCACAAGTTCGTATATTAATTACAGCAGCTGATGTTCTACACTCTTGAACTGTCCCAAGAATAGGAGTTAAAGCAGACGCAACTCCAGGACGACTTAATCAAGTAAATTTTTATGTAAACCGCCCAGGACTTTATTTCGGCCAATGTTCAGAGATTTGCGGAGCAAATCACAGATTTATACCCATTGTAATAGAAAGAGTATCCCCCAAATCTTTTATTAACTGAGTAAAAAATTTTAAATAAACACATTAAATGGCTGAAAGTAAGCACCGGTCTCTTAAACCGTAATATAACAAAATAACGCCTGTTTTTAATGAAAAATTTAGTTTAAACTAAAACATAGTTTTGTCAAAACTAAAAAGTCGTAATGGCAATTTTTTATTCCTCAAATAGCCCCCCTTATATGAACCCCCTTAATAATAAGATTTTCTTTATTATTAGTAACAATAATAATTATTATATTTTTCTTCGCCCCCATCTTTAATCCCATCTCCAGAGAAACTCATAAAACCAATCTGATCTCCCCTTCTAATAAAAACTGAACATGATAATAACAAATTTATTCTCAGTGTTTGACCCATCCTCATCTTTATTTAATTACTCTTTAAATTGAATAAGCTCTATCTTGTTTTTAATTATCCTAATCCCAACTTTTTGAGTAGTACCAAGAAAATTCTCAGTAGTCTTAAAATTAGTAATAAACAAACTTCATAGAGAGTTCAAAACCCTTTTAGGCCCCACATCTTTTATTGGAAGCACCACTATTTTTGTTGCAATTTTCTTATTTATTGTAATAAACAATTTTATAGGACTATTCCCCTATATTTTTACAGCATCTAGCCACATAGCCCTAACTATAACACTTAGTCTCCCGCTATGAGTTTCATTTATACTTTTCGGGTGAATCAATTACTATAATTATATATTTGCTCATTTAGTGCCAATAAGAACCCCCGGAGCTCTGATACCATTCATAGTTTTAATCGAAAGTATTAGAAATGTTATTCGCCCACTTACCCTGGCTGTGCGATTAATAGCTAATATAGTAGCAGGACACCTGTTAATAACTCTTCTAGGTAATCAAACTGCCATAGCCTCAGGGTTTATTCTGGTAACTCTTCTGTTAACTCAAATTATACTACTAACATTAGAGTCAGCTGTGGCAGTTATCCAATCTTACGTATTCGCGGTACTCTCTACTCTGTACTCTAGAGAAATTACATCACACTAATGATAATCAAAAGAAACCACTCATTTCACTTGGTAGACCAAAGACCGTGACCTCTCACAGGAGCCCTAGCAGCCCTAACTATAACTACAGGGATCGTAAAATGATTTCAAGAATTTAATATAAACTTATTTATTTTTGGGGCGGTAATCTTATCATTAACTTGTATTCAGTGGTGGCGAGACATCAGACGTGAGGGAGCCTTTCAAGGCCTCCACACCAAAATTGTTGCTAAAGGACTTCGCTGAGGAATAATTTTATTTATTACATCCGAAGTACTATTCTTTTTCTCATTTTTTTGAGCATTCTTCCATAGAAGTTTAGCCCCCTCTATAGAAATCGGACTACAGTGGCCACCTACAGGAATTACACCTTTCAATCCTTTCCAAGTGCCCCTCTTGAATACAATTATTTTATTAGCCTCCGGAGTGACTGTAACTTGGGCACACCACAGTATTATAGAAAATAACCACTCTCAGGCTGCCCAAGGCCTACTGCTTACTGTTATCTTAGGAATTTACTTCACATCTCTTCAAGCCCTGGAATACTGAGAGTCCCCATTCACCATCGCAGACTCCGTTTATGGGTCAACCTTTTTTTTAGCCACTGGATTCCACGGAACCCACGTAATTATTGGAACAATTTTCTTGTTAGTATGCACAGTACGCCACAATATAAATCATTTTTCAAAAGAACATCACTTTGGCTTCGAAGCCGCAGCCTGATACTGACACTTTGTAGACGTAGTATGGTTATTCCTTTACATAAGAATCTACTGATGAGGTAGTTAATAAAAATTTAATTATATAAACTTACTTAAATATCTATAGTATAAAAGTACAATTAACTTCCAATTAATAAGTCCGACAAAAGCCGGTGGATGTAATTACCCTATTTATTATTTTAAGCCTAGGGCTTTCACTCATTTTAATTGTTGTAAACTCTTTGTTAGGAAAAAAAAATCTTCAAGAACGGGAAAAACCATCAGCATTCGAATGTGGATTTGACCCTAAAAGAAGATCTCGCCTCCCATTTTCTTTACGATTCTATCTAATCGCCGTAGTCTTCTTAATTTTTGATGTAGAAATCACCCTAATCCTCCCCATCCCCCTTCTTATACCAATTATAGATACTAAGTCTGTAGCCTTCATTTCTTCATTTTTTATTGTAATCCTAATTTTAGGACTTCTTCACGAATGAAACCAAGGAGCCTTGGAATGAAAGTAGAATAGTAGTTAAACATAACATCTGGGTTGCATTCAGAAAGTGCTTTTAAAGCCTATTTTTAATAAGAAGTGAAAATTTACAGTCAGTTTCGACCTGAAAATTGGGTTAACTCCCCTTATTTTAGAGGAAGTCAAATTTAGCGACATGTCACTGTTAATGGCACTTAAGGTAAAATATACCTCCTTTAAAGAGAAAGGATGTTCAAATTTAAGCTGCTAACTTATAATTTTAGCGGTTAAATTCCGTTATTTTCTCTGCTATTTTAGTTTAATCAAAACAATACATTTTCAATGTATAAATAAATTTTATAATTTTTATAGTATATTTAAAAATGTACCCACTATCCCTGCAGCTTCAATACAGTGCTTTAAACTTAAGCTATTTAAATAAAATCTCAACCAAACTCTCATAATCAATAAGAAAATTATTATAAATACATAAACATAAATTTTTATATTTAAAATATTAAACCCGTCCATGGACCCGCTTCTATAAACTTGGAATTTACTAACAAACCCTTGTCCCCCTATATGCTCCATTCAACCCTGATCTATATATTTTAGGACTAACCCCCCAAGTTTTATAGACGGAAATCACAATATAGTGGTTAAAAATGGTAAAAATCACATAGACCCTAAGTAATAAGACACTACCCCAGTCAGATTTAGTATCTTCAACAACTTCAGATTCAAGTAGTTTATAATGTAAACAAAAGAAATACACAGAAATAAAATAATTAAAATTTTTAATAAAAAGGGCATGAAGATCAAAATCACGGGAAACATAAACACACTTATAAAGGAACCAGCAAAAATTGAAAACAATATTAAAACTCTCATAGGAACCAATATTAAATGTGTTTCGCTAAGGTTTAACACAGGCTTAACCCCTAAATTATTGAAAAATACGTAGTATAACAGGCGGGTAGAATAAGTTAAAGTAAATATGGTGGAAAGAAAAATAACTAAATACATAAAAGAATTAAAAACCCCGGACGCATAAAATTCTAAAATTAAGTCTTTAGAATAAAACCCAGATAAAAAAGGAAACCCGCACAGAGCTAGAGAAGACCCAATAAAATAAAAAGAGGTAACAGGGCAAGAAATAAAAAGACCCCCAACCATGCGCACATCTTGAGTGTCACCCATAGAATGAATGAAAACCCCGGCACACAAAAACAACAATGATTTAAATATAGCATGGGTAAGGAGATGAAAAAAAGAAAGCTCGTACAATCCAATCCCCAGAGTTATCATCATCAACCCTAATTGTCTTAAAGTAGATAAAGCAATAATTTTTTTTAAATCATTCTCAAAATTAGCCCCCAATCCTGATATAAATATGGTCAGAACACCCACAAAAAACAAAAACCCTCTAACACCAATAATATAATTAAACCGAATCAAAATGTAGACCCCCGCAGTAACTAAAGTTGACGAATGGACTAGAGCTGAGACAGGGGTAGGGGCCGCTATAGCCGCAGGGAGCCAAGCAGAAAAAGGTATTTGAGCTCTCTTAGTTATAGCAGCTAAAATAACTAAACCCAAAATAAATAAAACCTCCCCCTTCAAATATATAAATTGCAAGTAAAAAATATTCCAAGACCCATAATTTAATAGTCAAGAAATAGACAATAAGATTGCCACGTCACCAACACGGTTCGACAAAACTGTAACCATCCCAGCCCCCGCAGATTTTATATTTTGGTAATAAATAACTAAACAGTAGGACACCAAACCTAGCCCATCCCACCCCAACAAAATTCTAATTATATTAGGGCTTAAAATCAACAATATTATAGACGCCACAAAAAGATACACCAAAATAATAAAACGATATATAAACTTATCTCCGACTATATATTCAAAAGAATAAAATAAAACCATAGAAGAAATCAATATAACCAACCCTATAAATCTTAAACTCATCCAATCTAATAATAAAAGTATAATAATTGAACTCCCCGAAAAATCATAAATATTCCACTCAATAAAACACACTATCTTCTCAAAATAAAACTTTACACCAAAAATTATTCTAGTAACTCTAAATACAAATAATATAACACCTAAATAATAAGACACACTTAAAAAATTTTTAATTGTTTGAAAAACAAAATGTTTATCTTTAGAACCACAAACTAAAATTTTTATTAAACTATACAAACGAACTACCTTTAAAGTGAAAGAAAAATACCCGCATTTAAAACCACAAGATTTAAAGGGATTACATGTAACATTAAAGTGTGATATTCACGAATACTAGGTATAGACAAACCATATATATTATAATACACCTGCCCATGTTGAGAATACGAAAATATGTATAAAGTAAAAACAGCACCTAAAAACGAACCTAACGGGAAAACTAAAAGCATAATTTTATCAAACCCCAAAATTCTAACCATTAAAAAAATCTCGGAAATTAAATTTATAGTGGGGGGTGCCGCAATATTAGCCGCTCTCAACAAAAATAAAAATAAAGCAAAAATAGGAAATAATAAAAGCATACCTTTGTTAACAAAAAAACTTCGACTTGAGGTACGCTCATAATATATATTAACTATACAAAATAGCCCTGAGGAAGACACCCCGTGTCTTAATATCATTATGAATCTACCAAGTCACCCCCATAAATAACCTCTAAATAACCCTCTAACGACCATAGCCATGTGAGCCACTGAAGAATAAGCAACTAACGCCTTAAAATCATTCAACCGAACACACAAAAACCCCACATAAATCATTCTTATTAATCTTAGCCCAACCAAATAAAAACTAACGGTTTGAGCCCAATACAATGTAATTAGTAGAAATCGTATAAGCCCGTAACCCCCTAGTTTTAATAAAACCCCAGCTAAAATTATTGACCCCGCAACAGGAGCCTCCACATGGGCCTTAGGCAGCCATAGATGACCAAAATAAATAGGTAGTTTAACTAAAAAAGCCAGTGAGCCTGTCAAAGCTGCCAAAAAAATCAGCCAACCTCTTAACAATTTATCGTTAACCCAACCTAATCTAAGACTATATATATACAACCTCAAAGTAAAATCTTCTTGATAAATGAAATTAACAAATAACAAAAGAGGGAGAGAAGCAAAAAGAGTGTAAAATATAAAATATACCCCCGCTTGAAGTCGCTCCGGCTGGTATCCCCAACCCACAATAATTATTAATGTAGGGATAAGGGATATCTCAAAATAAAAGTAAAACATCAACAAGTCTCTAATATAAAATGTTAGAAACAAAAATAAGAGAAGCAAAACCATCAGCCCTGTATAAAAGGAAAAGTGCTCATTATAGCGACTTACTTTGTAGCTTGAATATACCATAAGAAGAGTAATAAAAACTCTAAGAATAACTAAATTGTTGCTCACTCCATCAACATAAAACACCCCAAAAATTCCTGCTAGGGGAGAGTAATTTAAAAATAAAAACATAAATAAAAAAACTAAAAATGAAGTAACGTAAACAAATAAGTTAATCACAGGTATAAAAATTAAACATAAGCCCGATACAAAATAAAACAATAAACTTAATATCATTAACCTAGCCCAGTGGTTTTATGCCTTATTGTTAAAGTAACAAATTAAAGGTTTTAAAATAATCCCCGCCATGGGTGCGTCTCATTATTACTAAAATAGAAAGACCTAATGCCCCCTCACACGCTGCAAAAGTAATATAAATTAAAGAATAAAACGAGTCACTCAAGTCCACCCCCACTAAGACTAATAAAAACACCCCTAACGCCATAAACTCTAAACTCAAAAGAACCGATAAAAGATGTTCACGTTTTGATCTAAAAATTCATAAACCCGTCAAAAAAATAAATAACACAACTAAAAGAGTATAAAAAATAAGTTTTTATAGTTTAAAAAAAACATTAGTTTTGTAAACTGAAATTTGATAAAATCATAAAAACTTCAAGATTGAAAAATAAAATCCATTTTTGACTTCCAAAGCCAATATTTTAATTAAATTAAATCTTGAGATTAAAACCCTTATAATAATTTCAATCACCTTAAGAAGAACATATATCTATATAACGCACCCCGTTGGATTTTTAGTAGTAATTTTAACTCAAGCATTGATAATTTGTTTGTTATCTTGAATAATCACTAAATCAGGGTGATTTTCATTTATTATTTTTTTAATCTTTCTTGGGGGGTTAATAGTTCTTTTCATTTATATTACAAGCCTAGCTTCAAACGAAATAGTTTACTCGCTAGGGCTAGAATCTTCAAAATCTTTACTTGTAATAATTACCCCAGGGTTAGTATTTTTGGCCCTCAGAAATAAAGAGCCATTAGCACGCCTATCTTTAGACGCCCCTAAAACATTTTTCATAATATACAGACCTAGATTTTGCATGCTTACCATATTCACTATAATTTACCTTCTACTCACATTAATTGTAGTAGTAAAAATCGCTGATCAATTTGATGCGCCTATTAAAAATATCTGATAATTAATAAAATGATATCACAACGAAAAACCCACCCCCTTATTAAAATTGTAAACAATGCCCTCATTGACCTACCGGCGCCCATTAATATTTCAGCATGGTGAAATTTTGGATCTATTCTAGGATTATGCCTTGCCACCCAAATTTTAACTGGTCTATTTCTAGCTATACACTACACCGCCGACACCACATTGGCATTTAATAGAGTAGCCCATATTATCCGAGATGTTAATTATGGGTGATTACTACGAGTAGTACACGCAAATGGAGCGTCTATATTTTTCGTAGCACTATATCTTCATGTAGGCCGAGGGATCTATTACTCTTCATTTTCCTACTTATACACCTGATCCGTAGGAGTGTTAATTTTATTTCTAGTCATAGCGACAGCCTTCATAGGATACGTTTTAATCTGAGGACAAATGTCATTTTGAGCCGCAACAGTAATCACTAATTTATTATCAGCCATCCCTTATGTAGGCCAGATACTAGTACAATGAATCTGAGGGGGGTTTGCCGTAGACAACGCCACATTAACACGTTTCTTCACATTTCATTTTGTTCTACCATTTATTATTGCGGGGTTAACTATAGTCCACCTGCTTTTTCTTCACCAAACAGGGTCCAATAACCCCCTAGGTGTAAATTCAAACTCAGACAAAATCCCATTTCACCCATATTTTTCTTTCAAAGACTTATTTGGGTTTGTGTTAGTCCTGTGAGCCCTAATAATAGTTGCCCTAACAAATCCATACTTATTTGGAGACTCAGAAAATTTTATTCCAGCTAACCCCCTGGTTACCCCAGTACACATCCAACCAGAATGATATTTTTTATTTGCCTACGCAATCTTACGTTCCATCCCCAATAAACTAGGGGGAGCCGTAGCATTGGTAGTGTCTATTGCCATCTTATTTATTCTACCATTCACACAAAAAAACTGCATACGCGGGACTCAATTTTACCCGATTAACCAAATGAGATTTTGATTGATAATTAACATCGTTATTCTGCTAACGTGAATCGGAGCTCGACCCGCAGAAGACCCTTACATTGTCGTTGGTCAGACACTCACCATTCTTTATTTTTTCTACTTTATAGCAAACCCAATAATAACTAAATACTGGGATAAGCTTCTTAATAAATAAAGAATGGTGAGTGTCTGACCAACGACAATGTAAGGGTCTTCTGCGGGTCGAGCTCCGATTCACGTTAGCAGAATAACGATGTTAATTATCAATCAAAATCTCATTTGGT
>JARJDT010025915.1:0-17125 GCA_030264655.1 Leptusa sp. GC000079 | reverse complement strand
TATTCCAATCGTTGGTAAGTGTATTAGAGCCATCCCAAAATATTCGACCAAAAAATAAAGATCATAAAATTGAAATTTTTCATGTAAAAACGGTTCAGAAAGACGTTAATATTCCAAAACCGGTTATCCGGATTCGAAATAAGCAACTTTATTTTTTCCTCGAAACTTTGTGAACTTGGTTAACCCTCAAAATTGAGAAATTTCGAGTAAATTTAGTCCCGAGTAAATATGTTTGAAGAACATAGACTACAAAAATTTGAAATTTTCGATTTAAATGTGTAACTGAAGAAACGGGATAAACATAAATAACGCCAATATGTAAATTTAAACTTAATTTTATAAATAATAACCCAAAAATGCATTTCACTCCATTAAAAATTGTAAAATATGCCTCGATGAGGAAGTCCTGCGCCGTTGCAGAAAAACGGCTATATCTCTGAAACTAAAAGCCCAAACTTAATTTTCGCAACATATTCTGAAACTACATTAAATTGCCTATCGTTTGATGCCCGCGTCGATCTAATGGGTGCATTATTTCCATATGAAAAACGCTACCGAAAATAAAAATTCCATCGAAGAAAAAGTGCGGAGTCACAAAAAAACGGCCATAACGCCATAACAAGCAAACTATGGGAGATGGAGGAAAGTCTTAAATATAAAAAATTCGCAAAAATTAATTTCCTTTAAGTTCCCTGAAGACACTTTTGCCGTAACAATTAAAGCTTTCCAGATATTCGCGAAGACCACAGAAAAAAAGACAAAAATCGCCATAACACGGACACTATGGGAGATGGAGGAAAGTCTTAAATACAAAAAAGACGCAAAAATGAATTGCCTTTAAGTTCCCTGAAGACACTTTTGCCAAAATTATTAAGGCTTTCCAGATATTCGCGAAAAAACACCGAAAAAAAGACAAAAATCGCCATAACTAGCAAACTATGGAAGAGAGAGAAAAGTTCTAAACACATATGGACATCATTATCATTAGAAAAACTACTTTGGATTCAGGGGACCTTAATTCATTGAGATCCACTTATACCTCGGTATCAAAATCCTGCACCATAACGATACTTTTCTTCTCTTAGTGGAAAAGTTAAATCAATTAATCTCAATAAAACAATTCAAATTAATTCAATTAGCACATTAAGGTACGACATTTAGTATAGTTTGAGTGTTTGAGTTATCTGTGATTTTGTTTTTGAAATGTGTCACTAATTTGTAATTTTTTAATATTTCCCCGATTTTACCGTAATTCCTATCATTTTATACTCTTTATTGCAAAAATGACTGATCCGACGAAGCGCAAGATGAAGATGCCTTCTTGGCATTTACCATACCTAGAAAAACACAACATTTACAAATTATTCTACGAACTAGCCCGCGAATTGGTCGTGCATCAACCCGACGATCATGTTTTTTTCATCAAATATCTGCTAACAAGCGCAGTAAAAAACATTCATATTCCGCACGTGATAATGTTCGGCTCCCCGCATATTAACATGGTCGAAGTAGCACGGCACGTGAGCGCTAATACGAAAATGTTCCTAATCACAGGTGAAATGATCGAAAGTTTGCTCAAGATTGAAGATCGCACCGCTGCGAAACCGTCGGAAATCATAATCGGTATTCAATCAATGATGAATACTAATGCCAAAGAAATAATGGAACACGGATGGATCATCGTTGATTGCATCAAAACCAAGCAAGAAGCGCAGAAATTACTTGACGTTGGTATCCTACCAACGCATGTCTTGTACTTGATTTCTCCGTACAGTCCGAAATTAACCGATTTATTGTATTGCGATGTTTCCATTGCTTGGCCTGCCTTCAGACGCAATATGATTGGCATTCTTGAAGTGTACAAAAACAAGCTCATTGAAGTTTACGTCGACGATAATCTGTTGGAAGCTTTAGTTGGCAAATGTGTCGAATTGATTTACATAGAAAATATTGAAAAGGGTCCGAAACAACCGCGCGTTCTTATTTTAGGACCGCGTGGTTGTGGGCGCAAAACCCAAGCAAAGTTACTCGCCGGGAAACTAGACATTGTTCATAGTAAAACGGAAATTTTTCATACATATTCTCATAGAAAATACTATTCCAACACATTTTTTGTTTGATTTTTAGTCGATTTCGAGTATTTGATGTGCCAAGCATGGATTTCCGATTCGGAATTAGGACAAAAGTTGCGCGCTTGCGGCGATAAAGCTTGCTTCAATTCAAGCCTCCTTGTACAAATCCTCAACAAACGACTGCTTGACATTGAATGCCTTCAGAAAGGCTGGGTACTCACCGGTTTTCCTTTTAATGTTGTCGATATGAAAAATTTAGATTGCGTTGAAACACCACCGAATCGAGTTATTTTTCTCGAATGCGATTTGAACACTTGCATTGAGCGTGTTCTGAAGCGGCAGGTTAATATCGATACGGGTTCCATCACGCAACTTACTGGCGTTGATCCTGATATTTTAACGCAAAAACGACTTAAGTACCATCCAAAAGACAAAGCTGATCTTGTTAATGCCGAAGTACCCCCAATTTATCTAAATTTTATTTTTAATAGTAAAACAAACTTATTTCAGTTGCAATATTATTGTACGCAATATGGAGCATTGCGTAAATATTGCTCTGGTACAGCGGTTGCAATCAATGCAGATCAACCCGAACGATGGGTGTATGAAAGTGTCATAGCGGTGGTTATTAGAGATTTGCCGATTTTGTCACCGCGGGATCCTTTCGAGGATGTTATTCCGACCAAGAGCAAACTGATGAAGGCTATGCCTTACAAGTATTTCGTTCATGATTAATTATTTTACTAACATTGTATCCCATCACGTTTTTTTCCGAAATTTTATTCTGAAATAAATGTACAACTTATTTATGTGTGTGACTTTCGCAGAGCTTCGCTTGAATTTTGATCCTCATTTTGATATACTTACCCAGGAATCTTGTCTTAATCTTGTCAAGAATCCAAGCCGAGCCAATACAAGAGGGTAAATATAAACAAGAAATCAAGATTAAGTTTGTTTTGTTCAAGAATTCATTTTTTTGCAAAATTTAGATTTTAATTGACTATACTATAACCGTTTAATAGGGTCATTCGTATATTCAGTTTGCAAATCTCAGTTAATTTTGATTTTTTGATGCATTTTTATTTTTCTTCCGCAGAATTACATTTGTGAAGAACTCTAGTTGAAAGCCTCCAGAGAGAGGTAACTTTTCGAAATTTATGTTTTTGAGAACATTTTAAAGCACATTTCTGTTCTAAAAATGATTCCCAATCACCAGTTTTCGTTTGAACCCTACATTCAGGAACACCCTGTACAATAAATGTCCGCCTTCAATCATAATATGATTAATAATTGTCATAGTCATAAGTGGAAATATACTTTAGCTATGACCACAAAGTAAAAATTACCAAACTAGATATTGAAATTGCTTGGCTTGGGTTATTATTATTAAGCCAAGGCAAGAAAACAAGATGTTCTTGTCTTGTGAAACCCTACTTTGAGGCCCCATTTTGATATGTCTGCGGTCTCGATTTATTTATAAATAAACAATGATGATAATGCATTGTCCAAATGGCGCCGCCATAATTGCTGCGCTTTTACTGCTCCGAAAAAATGTATAATAAATGATAAAAAATAATATTGACGACCTAATTACTTGTCGTTGTCAATCATCAAAATGTAATAAATATTTGAAACCCATACTGATAGCCATCACACAATTTATACATGCTGAACTAAAATCAGAACCTGCCGAGCAGTTCGTTCACAAACAATCAAAAAATTTGAGCAATGGCAAAGCTGCAAACATTACTCTTCTTCCCAATTATTTTCTTTTATTTCAAGCCAATTTACTCGGATTTAAACATAAAATTTATTGAAAGTTATATCGAACACAAACAAATTCGTTATGCACAATGGTTTACGTGTTCATCCAATAATCATGGTAATAAACGAATTTCGAATATAAATAAGCACATTATGAGGGCAATCAAACAGAAATTTAAAATACATTCCTCATTTTAGATTTGATCGAAGCGTATAAAACAAATAATTATAAATTAACACCGTTGAAAGTGACTAATTTTAATCAAAATATTTCAAATTTTAATAATTATAAAAGTTTCAACTCATTGGGGATATTTATCGATGGCGATTGTTCAAGTAGCCTTGAATTGGTTTATTCTTTGGCTGAGGAGAATTTGTGCACTGTAACTTATCCATGTTTAGTAGCATATTCATCGAAATGGGACAAATCAATAGTTAAAGACTTTCGAAATGTTAATATCAACATCAACGCTGATTTGAAAATAGCTTTTGAGACAATAAACAACACTTTTGGAGTGGATGGCGAGACAAATTATCAAATCATTGATATTTATAGAGTTTTGGCTAACTTCGAAACAGAACTAATCATTTCTAATTATGGCTCTTGGGATATTGTTAGAAACATTGCTGATTTCAAAGATGAAACGCGTGGTTTTTACGAGATCCAAAGAGCTAATTGGCATCAAGTTCGATTTTTAACCGCATCTGTTGTAGGCTACAAATTTTATTCTTTAAATTTTTTCAACACATTTTATGAAATATTTCGATTTTAGTTAATTCAACCTTATAACGGTACAGCTGAAGAACACATCCGAAGTGATGCGCATCTTGAAATAAATCATTCAGCCCGCATGCATTGCTTACTTGTGACTTATATCGCTGATTATTATAACTTCATGTAAGTTCATACATGGTGTTCGAGAAGTAATGCATAGTTGTTGAATTTTGGGCCTAGTCAGTGACTTTGTTACGTTGGCAACAGTATTAACACAATTTCCGGAATGCATGGGACCATTTTAATTGATGGGGTTAAATAGGTGTATTTCTTTGCATATTACTTTTCCAACTTTTTAGAGTTAAATGGGGTTCTTTGTATAATAATTAACGCAACCAAGTACAACTTTTCTACTTACTCAGTAGGAAAATACACCTAGAGCCATCCTAGAGCAGAATAAAAGTTGAACAAGGTGCGGAAATGCTATAAAAAATAATTGTTTCTCCAAAAAGTTAGAAAAGTTATGTGCAAAGAAATGCGAAATTCAACTATTCTTCATTATTTCTCGATCTCTCGGTACAAAACAATAAATTAATTTATTAAATATCGAAGAAAATTTAAGTTTGGATGTTGAAAGAACATTGTCCTGGGGGTACACATGGCCCAATGGATCATTCGATGGAATGATAGGTATGATGGAACGCCACGAAATCTACTTCGGGTGCACCCCAGTCTTCAAATGGGTGGTGCGCATGCGCGTCCTTGATTACGGGGTGCGCACCTGGAATATGCGCTCCGCATTCCTGTTCCGCCATCCAAAAACCATACCCTCCTTCGACGTGATCCTGCGACCTATGGACGACCTCACCTGGGTAACCCTATTCCTGGCTTTGGTGATAATCCTTCTCATAATGAAATGCATCCTTCGCTATGAGCGACAACGCATGCACGATTCAAGCGAAAGCATTGAGTCTTCATGGAGTGCAGTTGCCTTATTTCTTCTCGGAGCCATATGCCAACAAGGTGCCGATCGCGTACCTTCCTTTATTTCAGGACGAATCCTTACAATCTTTGTGTTCGTATTCGCCGTCTTGGTGTATCAATACTATTCGGGTAGTTTGCTCTCGTCGTTGATGGTGGTACCACCATTGACCATCAAGAACATCTACGATCTTGTCGACAGTAATCTAAGACTCGGATCGGATGGTATGGTACTTACACGTAGGGTCATCTTGCAACGCATCACTGTGGATACCAAATTGAGCGATATGCCGGAAAAGACCCTGCCGGGCAAACCGTTCTATATACCTCCTGAAGACGGGTTGAAACTGATTGAAAGCGAAGATTTTGCTTACAATGTAGATGTCGCCACTGCGTTTCCCATTGTCAAAGACACTTTTAGCCAGAAATCTATCTGTGAGTTGGAACAAATTGACTTGTTTGATGATCCGATGTATCAGGGACACGTTAAAGGATCACCGTTAATTGAACCATTTGATATAATGTGAGTTTGGGACTTTCGAACCAAAGTAAGTGTTAAAAATGGAAATTTGTAGATTGCATAAAATGGTTGAACGCGGGTTACTCCATCGTATGATTAAAAAATACCATGCGAAGAAACCGAGTTGCATTAAAAACCTCGTGGAAGCTTCTGTTGTTGAATTAGATGCGTTTTATCCATGCCTGGTTATTTTATTATTTGGGATGATTGCGAGTCTTATTATAATGGTCTGCGAAATTTTGGTATTTAAACTCAGCCAGAGAGAACGGCGAAAAACCAGAACAACCGGTCAGCAAAAGGTGTTTTACCCACTTAATGTAAAAACTGCTTTAAAGTGATAAGTTTCTACACCATTTTCAGATGTAATTCAGAATGCATTAAATATAGTTCAGAAGGCGTCACTTGTGTTTCATATCAGTCAAGAGATATTTAGAATCATTAAACACACAGACAAAATCTGAATATCATTTGACTAATATGACATACAATTAAAGTTTGCTGAACTACATATCACTAAATAGAAACACAAAACAAATGAGATATTCTGAATTACATTTGATTAATCGGAAATAAAATTGATACTTTCCGAAATCAAATTGTTCATTTTTGAACTACAGTTGGAAATGTGTAGTCGTCATTCTTCATAAATTTAATAAAGTTTAATAAAAATATGCATTGGATTAGTAGTTGGAAATTCTCAATAAAATTTCTTCTTCCTCGTCTACTTCTTCCTCCTCCGTTTCAGTAACCCCCTCAGGTTCAGCTTCCTCTTCAGTAATTGCCTCTTCTTCTTCCTCCTCCTCTTCAGATTCATCATAGGCATCAGCACGTCTATTCCTCGTCAACTTCTTTATGATTTTGCTATAAAGCGGCTCCCCGATATCCGTCTCCCTCATATCCAGCCACTGCAAGGTGGAATTGATCATAATAGAGTTGTAAATATCCAGCTCGGCCGGTTTACACCAATTGTTACTGATATCAATTAATTTCAAGCTTTGATTCAGCTGAATAACAGCCGCCAAACGCACGCCAGTCTCGTCCGTGAAGCCACATCCGGAAATGATGAGCTCTTCAACTTTCTGAAACCGCACTAGGGCTCGAAACACCCCCATCACACCCGCATGCCCAAGCGGGTTCAACCGCAGGTCGAGGTGCTTCAGAGGACAACATTCGTCCTGCGTCAGTGCATATCCGATGCCTTCGCCGCCGCGCGCACCGATCCGATTGTTTGCCAGGAGGATCCGCTGCAGGGTGGGATGCACCAACATTAGTTTAGCAATGCACAGAGCACCCTGGTCGCCAATCAGACAGTTCTTCAGACTGAGCTCTTCTAATGTGGTGATCTTGATCAGATCCTTGACGAGGATCTGCAAGTGGCGATCCTCGAAGTTCGACGCGTGCAGATCAAACAAGCGCAGTTTTTTTAGGTGGAGTAAGGCTGCCCCCAGTCTCTTTGCGTCATCCATGGTGACCTTGAACATGTTCCAAGTGAAAGACTCGCCGACATTATTCATGCCATATTTTATGACTAGTTCTTCAATGTTTTCCAACCGCCGGAAAATCGGTTCCAAGTTGATGTGATTGCAAGGCAAAACTTCAGGGATCTCATCTTTGTCCAGCGTCAGTGGCGTCTTCCAGGCTTGCAACTGGGTGATTACAAGCCGATGGATATACTTGTTGAGCAGCATCGTTGTGTCCTCCATGCTTTCTTCGTCGTTGTATTCGGGTTGAGCGGTCTCGATCAGTTCTTGTATGTGGTTCTCCAAATAGATGCATTTCCAGGTCCAGCCGAGATGGCGATGCTGCGAAGCTACGCCGTACTTGTCGGCGTACCTCCGCATCCAGTAAATTTCATCCTCAATGATTGGGACAACCAGCGACAGAGGCAAATCGGTGGGGAGGATTTCCAGGAGATAATCGCGGTCCGCACACAGGACCAGGTCATTAATTAGCGGATATTCGGCGAAATTCTTGCCGATTGTTTGAACGCACAGGGCGACTAAAGTTGGCGGTAAGTTGTCAGGACGATTAATATCTTCAGCAATCAGTTGCCGATTCTGTTCGTTCAACAAGGCCAAAGTCACATCGGAGGTTTCGTACGCTTTGAGCGTGTTTCTATTGATTATATGTGGTATACGCATTTTTTAGGGGTTTTAGTTTATTTGGTCCAAAAAGTAAACGAAAAGTGACAACGAAAAGAAACATGAAAAAGTAAAAATAAGTTGACGCATAAATATGACATTTGGAGTAAATTTCTCATTTCAACAAGTGCATTGGCATTGTCAGAATCAAGTTGGAATATTTAAGTAGATTAGTAACGACGGAAGACTTTAGGGATGAAATGAGGAACGAGAAAGCTAAGGACTAAAAGGGAAAGAAACCCGGGCGGATCATTGAGCCTGCGAACGCTGTGCTGTGTTCATCCGTGTATTTCGTCGGTTTCGATCTGCGGCGCGGTGGCGGCGACGGGAATCGCCGGGAACGGCGGGGCGGCCGCGCAGAAACGTCCCCGTTTCGCCGATGCTCTGTGTACGCGAACAAACGGGACGCGCGGCGTCGTCGTCGTCGACGTCGACGTCGTTGTTCGCCGCTCTATAGATATAGATAGTATGCGTGTAGTAGAGTATATAGTAGAGAAAGAGCGTCGGCGGCGGTGGCGATTGTGTGAATCCTGCCGTATCTAGCGAGTGCCAGTCGCCGTTGAGAGCCGTCTAGCGCGTCGCGACGCTCTGCTCTGCGTGTGTTCGTTCCCTAGTTTCTTGCCCTCGTTCGCATCAATTTTCTGCAAGACGCCTCGCGCTCTCTAATTCGATCTATCGCCAATTCGCTATTTCTACGCTCGGCTCGCAATCGCAACCTCTCTTCTTCGGATAGGTGTTACGCTTTAATTAATCGCAGTATTGTGTTGTTGATGTTGTCGAGATTTGCGCTTCCCACTGTTCGAAAATTGCGAATTAAGAAAAATCTGCGTTGTGATTTCGTGCATGTGATTAATGCCAATTAATGCTATTTAGTGGGCTATCACAATATTTGTAGTGCGTTCTTGGTGTTAATAAATTGACGCTCAACTGGTATTTAACGCACTGTGCATTGGTTTTGAACGTGGAAAAACGCCAAAGGATTAAAATGTCATCGAGGATAAAAAGAAAACAATTTGTAAAAAGGTAGCCGAAGCAATACATTCCAGTAGTTTGTTTGTTTATGTGCTTGATTTGTTTGTTCATGTTTATTTGCGTTAAGTTTGATTGGATTTTTGCCGTTTTTTGCGCCGCTTTATGTGACGTTGTGTTATTTTTATTGAATGAAGGAGTGAATCCTTTGAGAGCGAGTGGAAAATGAAAATTTCCGGAGCAATATCGACGATATTGAATCGTGCAGGCATTTTCTACATCGCCGATCACATTTAATGCAATTAAAAGGCGCGCGCTTTGAATGACAGGAAGCCCTTGGTTGTCCTGCGAACAATAATAGGTCCTCGAGTTGAATGTGAGCATTAAGTGCTCAAGAGCGTTTAGTATTTCGGCACATTTCGGGTTTTTTGAAAACTGAAAATTGATACGCGCTCCAACTCTATAAAACATTAAAACGTGGAAAGATTTGAACGGTTTTCCGTTATTTGTGACTGAATTACCTGAACCCGACCTGAACCTAAACATGATGAAATCGAAATACGAAATACGAAATGGAAAAAGGCGCTAGAACCGCGCGCGCTTCCAACACTAATTGAATTTGCTCGACCATCATTGACTACTTCCATACTAGTCGATCACGACTGAGCAATAAAAAATGCTCCAAAACGAAGAGCTTTTTGGATTAGGTGCGGAAAGTATCTCTGGAAATGGGAAATTCTCATTTTAACTTGTTCACTATTTTTGTTTTTGTGCAAGTAAAAGATGAGCAAAAAGCAATTGGAAAAGTTGATCATCATTCATCATGAATGAGTCACGCGAATGAAATTTTCGCGCTCAATTGTTTTAATGTTTTAAAATTAAACGCGCAACACAATCAACACCGCGCAGATTGTTTGCAGCCCCCGCAAACACGGTTAATTTAATTCTTTAACGCTAAACAAGATTGGTCATTCATGTGAATGTTTGAATGTGTATACTGAAACGGTTCGAATTCGTACTTACTACATCGCACATGTATTTATGACGACAACGTCAAAGATGTGCAAACGACGTCCCGAACGTAAATGTAAATATACAAACACATACGTGCATTGATTGCACGTCTCGCGCGGAATCGAGATCGTTGATTTTATAAATAGCGACGCGTTGAATAAAAATAACACATTTCTTATGGGAATAAAAAAGTCAAAGGAAATAAGCGGCGCGCACTTATCATCAGTGCCGGATCACATGAGCTTATTCAGATGAACAATCTCGAGATGCACTTTATCGATATAGTACACGTATGAAAATTACAAACGTGAAAGTTTAAAAACATGAATGAAACTACCAACTTAAACGATAAATTCGTTTCCATTTAAATTTAATTAGTTTAGTTGTGCAAGTTTTGAATTTATTGAGTGAATTAGTAATTAATCAAAAGTTGAACGGGCACGGCACTGCCTTCTGCTTACTACATACTATGTTAAGCACATGATGCACATTAAAGTTTGGTGGCGCGACGCGCGCCTTAATGAACATTTGCGAATTATACGACGTGCTAACAACCGCACGAATGCGTGTACAAACTCAAATTTTACGTCCAAACTAAACAGTCTATGGCTTACTATTCATTTGATTACCTATACAGCTCAACACAAACTATGAGCATTAGAGCATGGCATTAAAAGATTGTTGAGATGTTTATTAACGGCCGAAGCTTGCATCTCAATATTTCTATCAGCTATTTGCTGTCTATTCGTTGTGTGCGGTTTCATAAAATGTTCAATTTTCAAAATTTATAGATTTATTTAAGTTTGTTTTATGTAAATTCTATAAACAAATCGAAATCACTCGTCTCGTCATTTGTTTGCTTGAAAGTGAAGAATGCAACATTCCAATTCAATTGCTATTACACTATACAGGGTGATCGAAAAGAACTGAAGATCAGTAGGATTTCGCGTCATAGATAAATGTCAAACTAATAGAATTTGTATGTTAGGTATTTATGCCGCGAATTTCAAGTGGTCTTCAGTTCTATTCGATCACCCGGTATTCTATTTTAGATTCATCATTCCTGCAAATTTAAGAAATATAGGGAATTTCAGAGACAATTTAATCAACAACAGAATACATGTGGTTAAATTTCAAGTTAAATCTGATTCAGAAATTTAAAAATAAAATAATATAATACAATAATAGAAATGCATAACCCATGATAACACTTTTGTAGATAGTATGCAATAATAATAATTACGTTGGGTTGGTAATTATTATTATTGTTATCAGTGATTTTCAATAAGATTTTCAGAGTTTTTCGGTTTACTAATTGAAGTTGCCAATATTAAATAATGCACTATTAATTAATCTACCAGCGCGCTACCTATTAAGTACTGGACAAACTTGCGTTGCGGGAGATAAAACGATTTACCGCCCTCGAGCATTAAAACGTCACTCACCGCTCGCACAGTAGGGCAGGTAAGTTAACTTACTGCGCAGGTTGGCGAAAAAATTATTTAACTACCTATATTCCTATGTACTTACATCAAGTAATTACATAAAACAAAACTATAAAAAGAAATTAAGCATTAAATACTACGTAAAAGAATTAATTAATTAATTAATTAATTAATTAAGAGATCTAATCAATAACTCCCTTATATCATGTAACACTGCTGGGAGAATACTATATATTTTATTATCAATTAATATGCATATAATCATATCTATGATGTAAATTAGATACTTAATATTAATTGTAAACTGCACTTAAGTAAAATACAATACTTTTTAAATAAATTACTTTTCATTTAAAGTTTCCTTTGATTATTCAGAAAAAAATTAAAAAATTAATATTCGTTTAAACTTCCGATTTATTTCCAATTAAAAAGCTGAGTACAAGTAGAACAGCGTAATAAATTGCACGTGTGGGTTGTAACAAATTTATTATCATTTGTTTTTAGCAAATAACATATCATAAAAAAATGTCGTTAGCCCATGAGGTCGCGATCACGAATTGTTTAGTTCATACGTGCACGTTGCACACGTGTCGTGTGTGCTTGTTATGTTATTGCAATTGCTGTAAATTTCGCATTTCGCGCTCGATTTGAGAAAGCATCGATGCTTGAACGCATGATGCATGTGTGCGTATGTATTATGTGCTATGCAAGATTCTTGTTACGAATACGTGCGTTAAGGGGCGAGCTTTTTTTAGAAGCACAAAGCACACAAAGCAAAAATGCCTATTATCATGTGATGCATACTTATTGCAGCAATAAAATGCTATACTGGAAGCAAAGCAGAACGCGCCTGTCGCCAAGGAAAACATTCGCGCTCGACGAATAAATTTTATTCAATTTAGCGTCCACTATAAAATGCATGCGGAGGTGGAACACCTGTAAACTTGGCACAAACCGCAAGGCACAACAAATGGGGATTTTTATTCGGTGAGAAATTTGTGAGAAAGTTATGTTTGTAACTTTCGCGCGGTTTATAACAATAACAATATTTAACGTAAACACATTTTGAGCGAAACTTTTTGACACATTTATCTCTTTAGGAAATATAAAATTTGAGTTTGGCCTACGGGCTGTGTTTTTTTAGTAAAAGTTATTTGTTATTTAAAAAAAAAACATCAACAGTTGCGTCTTCCTTACACGTTTCGTTCGTAGATTGTTTTTCCTCGAACTTCAACTCAAGTTAATTGCTTGAAATATGAGCTTAAAATTACATAACTTCCTCTTGCGTTTTGCGTTCTTGTTGCGCATTCCTAACGACGGTATGATGATGAAAGTTAAAGTTTTATGCGATTTCATTTCATTTCAATGCAATGCTGCACGGTTGCATCGCGAATTGTGCGAATTGCGCGACGTCACTCGACCGAAGTTGGATAGAGTAAAGATAACTTAGAGAAAGACACAAACGATGACCTTATGTGACCTGCCTCAAATCGATTCTTTGCTCCTGCTGTTTCTTTCCAGTTTTTTCCTCCTGTAAGTTCTTCGTCCTTGTTTCTTGTTCCTGCTTCCACACTCCACCATTACGCAATCTATTCACATTCAGGTTCAGCGTCAGCGTAACAAACACATAGTCACCAACACTTACTTCTATTTCCTAGTTGTATGTTGTATGTGAGCCACCCTCGTCCTCGTCCTTCATCTTCACAGGCACCAAGCTTTCAATGCTACACGCTATACTTTAGTCTTAGGTCTTGGGTCTTGCGTTTGGTGCGAGGAAGAGAAAACGAGAAAAAGTGAAAATGAAAAAGGTAAAAACCAAACCAGAAACGAAAAACGACGTTGACGACCACGATTACTATTAAAAGTATGTGAAAAAGAAAAAGATGTAAGATAAAAGTATAGAAGAAGATGAAAGTGAGGAAGGCGCGTTTTCCACGTTCACGCCACGGCCACGCGTTTTATATCTTGGGATAAGGACTGAGGAAATCGAGAATAAATGATATTAGGCACAATTTCCCTGCCATCTTGCCAATATTATTCATTTAAAGAACATTTTATGATGACTTTTATTTTATTTCACACTCATTTTTTTACTTTTTTATTTTTAATTCTTCTCTGTTGGCTTTACGTGTAATTTATCTTGATTTATTACAGATGTCCAAGTTGGTCTTGGTTGTAATCAAGATGAATTTGGTAGCGAGAACTTCATCAACGTGCAGAAAGCTCTCGTCGATCGTGATGCAAATTATGCGGTGATCAGACGAAGTGCACGCTTCGTTGAAGTCTATAATGGGCTGCGGTCACAGCAAGATCAACATTTATCCGAAGAGAAATAGAAATAAGAATGCCACCACAAAGAAAACTGGTGAGTTTCCAGCAATGGCAATGAGCAATGAATGCAATGAAATGAAGCTCTCACGCACTGAGTAAATCAAGTGGTAAACAGTGATTTTCCGATTTGATTGAGAGAATTGTGCTTCGTGCAAACCTCTTACTTTAAGCGCATCATATTGCTGAACAAATAAAGATTTTCTTGTTTTCTTTTGTTGGCGTGTTATCCTGAAGCTGAAAGTGTCCTGTCACTTCACTTCTTAGCAGTGCTTAGCGTTACATTGATATGTTGCGCGTGCGATATTTCCGACCGTTGTTTTCTGCCTCGTTTTTCTCGTTTTCGTTTAAGACTTATGAGATCAATAAACTTGATTTAAAGCATTTTAACGGCAACAAGTCGCTTTGTACTTTTGTGTTTTGTACACTAACGAGGATTTTCGCATAAAAATCGCACTTGCAAAACGTGAATAACAACTATTCATAAAATTTAAGTACTTAATATTTCGATAATAAAGTTTGCGTTTGCGTTTGAACGAAGAAAACAAATATTAGATATTGAGCTGTGCGGAGTGTGTCAAGTTGTGTGTATAATTTTCATGTCGTATAGTCACGACACGTATCGTATGTAGGCATATCAAAGCTTTTCCAAACGCTTGCTGGGCGCTAGCGAAGTTGGCAGTCTGCCTGAATGATTGTCACCAAACGGATACGCAAGAGCGAAGAACATCAAACACACACCATCATGCACAACCGCACGAGCCACCAACTAAAGTAAGGCATCATTGGAAAATAGGAAAATGGAAAACAGCACAAGCAAATTGTGCCTTTGGCCTCCTATCGTGTCTGCGGTGTCGAGTCGAGTCGACTTTGTCGTGTCCTATCATATCGGTGCCCATTGCCTGCAGACATGATTCTACTATTATCATATTTGCCGGTCACACTATCATATTAATGCATTGCTTATTTTCGTCCGCATTTCCATTAGATTTCTATCTTATTGTTGTTGTAGAATTTAAAGTGAAAGCAAATAACTTATTCTACTATTTACTTGTACATACATATTATAACGATAAACGACCGAGTAAAAAATCACCTCTATGCCTGCTTGGCAACCCAATATACTTTTTTTTTATAAATTTTTTATTTTGGTCGTAATTTGTTTGATACGTTTTTAATTCGTATAAAATAAATTACTGCCGAAATGAGTAAAATCGGTAAAAAATGTACTTTTCATTTTTTTATGGTTGGTTGAAAGACCTCAACTTTGCAACATGAATATCTCAGAAAAATTATTTTTATTTAATCGGATGGCCTTTCTAACGTGAGGTGTAAGGCAATCTCATAAATTACAGATCTAATCTCTACTTATAACTATTACAAAAAGTTAACGGTTTTTACTACGAACTTTTTTGTATTATTCGCAGAATTTTACAGCTTCCGGTTTTTAGACATAACTTAAATTATTACATTGAAGACATTGACACTAAACATGACCGTGTTTGAAAACTGTAAAGCGGAAAACCGGAAAAAATATCAACTTCACCATTGTTTTTGAAAAAAGTTGGAGATTTGC
Source organism: Leptusa sp. GC000079 (assembly GCA_030264655.1). Taxonomy (NCBI): domain Eukaryota; kingdom Metazoa; phylum Arthropoda; class Insecta; order Coleoptera; family Staphylinidae; genus Leptusa; species Leptusa sp. GC000079. The sequence goes on along the minus strand of JARJDT010025915.1, from coordinate 1,600 downwards.
ATTTATTAATTTGTTTTATGATTATTAACACAAAGCAACACAAACATCCCGATATTTATAGCTTACATAATAAAATGCGTATTTAAATTTAAAATTTAGCAATTAATTTCCAAATTCTAAAATTAAACTACAATTCCCGTGAGTTACACGGGAGAAACATTTTCCACTTATTCCTTCTCAATAAAATCAGTGATCCATAATTAGATAAATAAATGTTTGCTAAATTATGAATTTTGCGAAGAATCAAAAATCATTTTGAAAATTCGTTGCTTGATTATATTTTCCTAAAGTAATTGAGATGGCAACCTTTAATTTTGAATTATGCTTTGTAATTACGCTACGGCTACGCAAAGAAGAAGGAAATGATGCATATTTCAAAATAATCTCATCAAAGAGAAATGCTAGGGGCATAAAATAATCAATAAATTCATCAATGATGTACATTTTATGAGCATATAAATATTGCATACATACTAGATACATACCTACTTATTGCTCGAAATAGCCTAATGTCCTATCGTATCCTATACAAAGCAACATCAAATTGTATATTATAGCATTAACATTAGACTCCTTTGTATGATGTGAAAGTTATTAATAATAAACAGCTTTTGTGCTCATGAAATTAATTTGTTGCACCTGCTATTTCTAAACTAATCAATTATATTACAAAGCCGAAGATATCAGTTGACGCTTAAAAGTTATTTGGTTAATTTGATAATTGGTTTGCGTTGTGCATTTTAGTTTATTGTACGTTTCCTATTTGCTTTAGAAATTCCAAAATGTTCTACAATGTTGGTTGCTGGTTTACAGTCTAATTAGAAGAGTGTAATTATAGTTGCTTTAAAGTTGAAGCCACGCGTCACATCACGCGATATTCTGCTGAGTTTGAACGGTGAGGGTTTAATTTAAATATTACCTTCGAAGCTCTTCGACTTCGACATGAGCAAAATCAAAACCGAAACGCGCATCGCATTGCAAATTCCAACGACGTGCACAATGCACCACCAACTCCCCGAAACTATCGAGTAAATCCTTCACTCCTTCAGCTTTCAGCTTCAGCTTTAAATTATACAGAAAATACGACTAGTTATGAGCTTATATCGCTTATATCGCTTCTATCCATACGCCTAGAGTTGAAGAATGGCAAAATGCATTCATCAACTTCGTATGTCGTCTGACGCGTATGCGGCTGACTTGTGTTCTTGTGCATGCATACGAATTACGTACCTACGTTGAATGTGATCACGTAATGAACAAACCGCCCCTACGGCTAATGAAGAGCAAACACCGAACACACACTTAATTATTAATTGAAAATCGATGCATGCGAACAACGCGTGCATTATTTGGTATCATACACAAGAAAATCTAATTTAAGCACGTCACAGATTTATCACTTGCTCTTTTCCTTCAATGTTCACTATACTTTTTACATCGTACTTTTACATACTAGAGAAGTATACACGATCAACAATATTTTCGATGTTGAGATTTGGATGGATTTCCACGAATTGAGGTCCCCTAAATCCAAAATAATGGATTTTGGAGTGATGTCCGAATGTATGTTCCTATCGGTATGATGTATGGATGTGTGTCA
>JARJDT010025899.1:0-10513 GCA_030264655.1 Leptusa sp. GC000079 | reverse complement strand
TTTGCACAAAATGATTGACAATTGATTTGGCATTACTACAATTAAAATAAGTGCGTTGTTATGAAAATAAATAAAGCTTCATAATTTCATAATACCTACTGTGTTAAATTTTAATTCATCAATGAGCTGAAGAGATCAAATTTAACACTTGAATATCTCGAAATGTATTGAAGATATGACATTTTTTGAAAGGAACTTTTTGTTCTAAATATGACTCCCAATAGCTGGTTTTCGTTTGGACATGTCATTCCGGAACACCCTGTCATTAATTTTTAATTATTTATTGCGCATTATTAGAGTTTGCAACTTATTGCATGACACCAAACCAAGAAAATGGTTTCTGTGTTGAGCTACCAAAATGTCCCATATTAGACCAGAAAGCCCTAGATCCCAAACATGAAGCTTACGATTTTATGGTGGCGTCAAACTGCACCCCTGCAACAGCAAAGAAAATCAAAGTTTGTTGTGGAAGCAAAAACAATTTCGATTCGCAAATTGGTACTTAATTCACTTGTAATCAATTTTTACCATTTAAAAACATTGCAAATATTAGAAAGAAAACAGGAAGCAACTGAAGCTAATGGTTTATTGGCGGATGTCAATCCACTACCGAAAAATTGTGGCACACAAAAGTTGCTCACGTTCAACAAGAGGATTTTGGGTGGTATCCACGCGTCAGTCGGCGAATTTCCCTGGATGGCACGTATAATCCACCGCAACAAATTCGGCTCGAGGAGTTACGGTTGTTCAGGATTCCTAATCCATCCGAAGTTTGTCCTCACCGCGGCGCATTGCGTCAGCAGCAAACTCATCGAAGATTTGGGTCAAATGTAAGAGATTTCCTGAAAATTCTGCGAAAAAAAATTATGTTCGGGGTGTCAAAAGATTCCAGGTGAATTTGGGTGACCACAATACAAGTTCGGCCGTAGATTGCGCAGACCGAGCCATGAAGAAATGCGCGGATCCGCCGCAGATAATCCGCACGGGTCAACCGATGGTCTACGCGGGGTACGACCTGAGTGGGAGTCACAACAATGACATTGCTTTGATCCCCTTGAAGAAACCAGCCGAGATCACTAACTTTGTTAGTCCAATTTGTCTCCTGGACAGAAAGGCAGGAACCGATGTGTTTACCGTTGCCGGATGGGGCAAAACTGAAAATGGTAACCTACCACCTTTTTGTTCCAACTTTCCAACAATATCAACTATCAACAAACATTTTTTTAAATATTTTTTTCGTAGAGAATGATAGTGATGTGAAGATAAAAGTGGACGTTGATAGGTACCCCCTGCAACAATGTATCCAGAAATATAAAGAGATCAACATACCTTTAAACAAACGAAATCAGTTTTGTGCAGGTGGCAAGGAAGGCTTAGATTCCTGCACTGGCGACTCCGGAGGGCCGTTGATGGTCGAGGAGGACTTCAAGTGGTATGCTGAAGGTATTGTCAGTTTTGGTGTTGGTTGTGGTAAGAAAGACTGGCCTGGTGTTTATACCAATATTCCGCGCTACCTGGACTGGATCAAGAAGAAGATCAATCAAAAGCTTGAACGCAAGCACTTACTATCAACCGGGAAAAATTAAAAGCACTAATAATTGTACCAAGTAATTAATATTTCTAAGTTGTAAGTAATTTGTATTTATATCTGTAATCTCCATAATAAAATTTCCCACATTTTTGGAAACTAGTTTTGAATTGATTCTACGTAGAAAGAGTGGTAGAGTTTAAGGTCAGATTAATATATATTTATCAAGTTGTTGTAGTGTGGTCGAGTAGGTAATTCCCCACCAGATAATCAAACTGGTTTGCTGATTCGACTCATTAAAATATTGTCATCAGATCAGTCAGAAGCACTGCCGACATGAAGACGTCAATTGCATTCATTACAGTCGTGGCCTACTTATTGCAATTGCAACAATGTTATTCGCAAAGTGACGAACTCGATGATGGCTCACCATCATCTGAAGGTACCTACTTAAATTAATTTAACTGTGTTATTTACCTTCGAATAAATTTTGCATAAATTTTATTAGTTAATGCATCTTGTAAAACCCCGAATGACAAACCAGCTACTTGCATGGTAATCTACGAGTGTCCCGTACTTTACGATCAATTAACCAGCGCCAAACAATCAACAATTGATTTTGTGCGCGCCTCAGACTGCGGCGTCCATCAATCACTGCCATTGGTCTGTTGCGGTAAAGACTATGACTACGACGAAGACCATCAACCCGCGACAATTAATAAAAGTACCACAAAGAAAGTCGTAAAAGGGCCAACAGTTAACTTGGAAACAAGGTTTAGTGATGGTGATGGTAACGGAATAGCCGGAAGACATGAATGCGGGTACATGGCCGACCAGGATCGCATCCTCAATGGCATCGTCACCTCAATCGACGAGTTCCCATGGATGGCGCTGCTGGAATACGAACGGAAAGACCGTGCCGGACGCAAATTTCTCTGCGGGGGTAGCTTGATCGGTTCCAGATACGTGCTCACCGCCGCGCACTGTGTCGCCGGCGAAATTAAAAACAAATACAATTTGTAAGTACTCGCGCGTAATAAGGAAGCGCGCAATGCAATTAATGCGCGTGCGGTTTCTGGTTGAAGGGTTGGCGTGCGCTTGGGCGAATACAACCTCCAGCAGGAAGAAGACTGCGTCCGCTACGGTGGGTATCAGGAGTGTGCGGATCCGCCAGTTAATGTCGGCATCGAAAGGGTGACAGCACATCCGCGCTATGATGAAACGCTGCGCGAGAAGCCGAATGACATCGCGCTGCTGAAACTCGCACAGGAAATTTCCTATACAGGTAACCCGAAAACCTATTAACTTCGAAAACCAGTAATTGACTCTTCGGCAGGTTTCATTCAGCCGATATGCCTGCCTAGTGCTTACGATGCGAGCGCAGCTGGGGAGCGCCTCTTCGTCGCTGGCTGGGGCCGCACCGAGAAGCTGAACGCCAGCGCTGTTAAGCTCAAACTGCAAGTGCCCCTAACGACGCGTCGTTACTGCCGCAACATGTTCCGGAAAGCTGGCGCCAACATTAGAGACACGCAAATTTGTGCCGGTGGCGAACAGGGACGGGACTCGTGCACCGGGGACAGTGGGGGCCCACTCATGACACTACTGCCGAACAGCGGCAATCAGCAGTGGTACTTGGAAGGGGTTGTTAGTTTCGGGACCACGTGCGGGCTAAAGGGATGGCCTGGGGTTTACACTAAAGTCAACTCGTACCTGGACTGGATTCAACAAAATGTTGACTAATTACTATTAAACCGGCCCTGTTCATTTTATGAGCCACTTATAAAAAAAGACGATTAAGAATATATTTGTATGAATCATCCGTAGTCGGTTTTGTACATTCTCTGATGTTGTTGTGTTTCCCAAACTAACAATTATGCTTTGATTACATTAACATATTGTACACTCACACTTGTAATCGAAACCGCTTGGCTGGTTTGTAAAAGTTTAAAGTATCGAAAGACTCAGATTGTTGTAGACCTTGCGACAGTATGGTACTCGTGCGTGTTGTCATTTTCGTGTGGTTAGTGTTGTTTGCTGCGGTGTTTAACATCGAAAGCAAATATGTCACTTCGCGCATCACATGTATTCCGGTAACGGAATGTCCGCTATTTTTAAACGTTCTTACCAAACGGCCCTTGACACCTGAATGCATTGCAATGGTGCGACAGGCAAGTTGCGGATTCATAGGACACGTCGAAAAAGTCTGGTGTCCTATATTCAAGCTCCAAAACCCGAACGTCAACAACAATAATTTCAATAAAAACATTACTATGAGAAATGAGCAAGAAAATGAAATAAGTACGTCTTCTGAGACTTCCGAGTACGCGGGAGTTACCCGAATGGCATTGGAAACACGAGACGCGGGAAAAGACCCTGACGTATCAACAATTGCGCCCACGTTGATGGAAATTACGCGGCGGCGCAAAAACTTATTGCCGAGTGATAAGGAGTGCGGGAAATACACAGAGGACCGGATATTTGGCGGTGATGCGACCGCGTTGGATGAATATCCGTGGACTGCGATGATGCTTTATCGCAACGCCAGAGGGAAACTCGAACCGCAATGTGGCGGGACGCTGATAAGCAATCGACATGTGCTCACCGCGGCACATTGCATCACTCAACGAGGACCACCGTAAGTTCGCAACGATTTATAGAAATGGAAAATATATTTTGTTTTTAAAGAGAAGTTGTAGTTTTGGGCGAATATGATTTCAATAATGCCACAGACTGCATTTATTATTCAGACGGGATGGAATGCAGCCCAACACCTCTTAGGCTAAAAATCCAGAATGCTACTATCCATCCCCAGTGGCTCTACAACCAGAATAACAATGAGCGCATCTTTTACAATGACATAGCTGTTATACGTTTAGACCAAGAAGTATCTTTCAATGATTTTGTGGCACCAATTTGCCTCATGGATGCCACTAATGCGGGTCTTAAAGCTGGAACACCTGTTTTAGCCACAGGGTGGGGAATCACAGAAAATCGTAGGTTTTTAACCATTTTTAAGCTTTTTTGCAAAATTTAGATTTTTTAGGTACCAAGTCAAATGTGAAATTAAAAGTGACTCTTCCGTTGGTTACACGCAAGAATTGTTCCCTCGCCTTGGGCAAAACAATTGGCCCAGGACAAATCTGCGCTGGTGGTGTGGTGAACAAAGATGCATGCAATGGTGACTCCGGAGGACCCTTAATGTACTTTGACAGCAATGCCCAAAATTGGCGTCTTGCTGGTATCATCTCAGCCGGAGTACGATGTGGCGCTGCCAATAAGCCCGGAATTTATACTTGGGTCCCGCAATACTCCGACTGGATTTATGAAAATTTATTTTGATAGCCTTGTTAATATTTTGTTATTGTTAGCATTCATCACTTTTGACAATAGTTCATATTTTGTTTATTAACACAAACGGTTCTCTCATTAATCCTTTCTTTCGACAGAAGCGAGGCAAAAATTAATAAAATTTGACGTTTACATTCGCACAGTTTGTTTGAAGATAGTTTCGCATCCACATTCAAGAAGCAAGAATTCCAGCAACAGTTGCAGCAATGCGAGAATAACCTACCTGGTTAGAGTGACACATTTCCTGACATCGTGTCAAAATTTGCCTCGTCGAATTCGTCTCATATTTCAACCGGTACAAAACTCTTCGCATATGTAACTAATAAATTCTCAATTGAAACCAGAGAGCTTCAAACATTCACTTCATCATGGTGTCGGACACTTCGAGCACGAGCACTTCCTCAACATCTGAAGAAAAGCCAACGGTAACACAGACCCTAAACGCCATCCAGTTCACGCGGATGGTGGTGCGTCGCCGCAATGATGAACTACCCGAACCTCTTAAACGTGCCAAAAAGAAGAAACGTGCCATTTCAGTAAACTTGGCCAACTGCCGCTATGACGTCATCCGCAAAATCACCGCGCAATTCGGCTACAAGGATTCCGGGGATGTTGATAACTGGAATCTGTACTGGACCGACTGGTCGATATCAGTGGAGCGCTGCAAGGACATGAAGCGATACCAGAAAATCAACCACTTTCCAGGCATGCTCGAGATATGTCGCAAGGACCTCTTAGCACGCAACCTCAACCGCATGCAGCGTCTGTTTCCCAAGGACTACAACTACTTTCCGAAAACTTGGTGTCTCCCCGCCGATTTGGGCGATGCACTTACTTATTCCCGCAGTCGTAAGAACAAGACATATATCATCAAGCCAGACGCAGGCAGTCAGGGTAAGGGAATCGTCCTGACGAAATGCTTGAAAGAAGTGAGTCCCACCGAGCGCAGCATCTGCCAGGTGTACATCACTCGCCCGTTTCTCATCGACGGCTACAAGTTTGATTTGCGCGTGTATACGCTCATCACATCCTGCGATCCTTTGCGAATCTATGTGTACAAGGAAGGACTGGTGCGATTTGCCACGTCACGCTACAAGGAGCCGACGAATGTGAACGTGTCGAATGTGTTCATGCATCTGACCAACTATGCAGTGAACAAGCACAGCCGCACTTACAATCAGGACACGGAAGCCGGCAGCAAGCGGAAGCTGAGCTGGCTGAACGCATTCCTGCGGAATCTCGGCTATGATGTCGACAAGCTGTGGAAGTCGATCGACGACGTCATCATCAAGACTGTGATTAGCGCGTTTCCTATCTTGAAGCACAGCTATTTGGCGTGTTTTCCCAATCACGACGTCATTCCGGCATGCTGCGAGCTGCTCGGCGTCGACATCATCCTCGACCGGAAATTGAATCCGCAATTATTGGAAGTCAATCACTCGCCCAGTTTCCACACTGACACCGAGTTAGACAGCGAAGTCAAGGAAGCCCTACTGACTGACATGTTCGCAATGATGAATCTCGAGCGCTGCGACAAGAAGAAAATCATTCGTGATGATCGCAAAAAAATCCGCGAACGCCTGCAAGGACTCAGCTCCAGTAAGGATGGCTTGGCGAACAGCAACGCCAACGGGCCACCCAACTTCAGCGAGTACTACAAACATGAGATGATCAGCCGCGGTGACTTCCGGCTGGTCTTCCCGACCAACGATCACGCCTACGACAAGTTCTACCACCAAGGTGTGAGCAGCATCTACGCAACGACGCAGGCCACAAAGGCTCGCATAACTGCCCAGAACCTCATGCGGGAGGAAATGCTCAATAAGGCTAAGCTTGAGGCGGAAAAACGAATGGTCAACCTGCGGCCACCCAGCACCACCGCCAAGCAGTCGAGGATCAGCTCCTCCTCAGTCAGCGCGGCTATGCCGACAGTTGTCTCGGATACGAGTAAGATGATCCGCCTAAGGCCTTTTACGAGCGGGGGAGGACTCAACTCCTTCGAGCCGCAAATGATTGTCGAAGCGGAGGAAAACGAACGCCTGCAACGACTCTCACAGCGCGACTTCCTGGTGCGCAACAATGGCCTCCTGGAGCATATCTACTTCTCGATGAAAGTCAACGGGACGCTACGCACGCAGGACGAGAAGAAGTATGCCATCTTTGACAAGATGCGCACGGCTGGCGATAGTCAGATGATGAAGGGTCCGGCAATCTCGGACCTCTTGGAGGGCATCCGATGCTCGGGGGCCACTTTGGGCAGGAAGAGTGAAAAGGGGGAGAAGGGTGATGCGCCCACTAACTTCTCGCCCAAGAACAAGAAATAATTTTGTTTTGTGACGCCTTGTACTTTATTTATAATTAACAAGTAAAATTGGGTTTTAGTAAAATTATCTCTGTTTTCTATTATATGCAAAAAAACAACTTATAAGTTCACAACAAATTTGACTTTGGCTTTGATTAAATTGCGAATCGAGCAATAGAGACGTCAATTAAAAGCATCTAATGATTTGTAAACACGATATTACTTTATGCGCACTGTAAACAGCTAGCCATGAACACCAAACACAGATTTAAGAATCATCGCTGTCAAGGCAAACTACTTTTGATCACAGTCGCGGGTTTCGTTCCGTGTTCTGAACACGATGTGCTCATTCCGCATCGAAATGTTCACTTACGTGCTGTGCCTGATGCTGTTTGCGCTGCCGCTAGGTAAATACCAATTCGCTCCTATTGGCACTGCTAATTAACTAATTGATTGCTCAGAGTGCACCAAGTGTACTACGCCCGAAGGCAAAGACGGTGCGTGCACACCCGTCGAAGACTGCGAACGCATCAAGGACTTCCTGGGCAAGCCGTCGCTCAAAGCCGACGAAGTTGCCTTCCTGCAACAGTCGCGACAAGCATGCGCTGACTCGGATAACATTTCGAATTTTTGCTGCGAAAAAGAGAATACCAATGAGGATTTTCCGTTCCCGAAACATTGCGGCCAGCAACCGAACGAAGATAAGATAATCAATGGAGTTGTCGCCAACATTGACGAGTTTCCTTGGATGGCTTTGCTCAAGTACAAAACTGACCAAGGATACGGGTATGGGTGTGGGGCATCTCTGGTCAACGACCGTTATGTTATCACCGCCGCACACTGTGTCATCGGGATGTTTGGTCCTCCGTACGTTACTTTTTTGAAATTTATTTTTAAAATTTTTAAATATTCCTGTTGAAGTGTTGAGGTAACTTTGGGTGAGTATGACGTGACTACAGTGAAGGATTGCACGCGAGTGGCAGGATTCGAAGAATGCTCGGGACCCACCCAGGAGATTCCTGTCGAAAGTGTCATCAAGCATGAAGAATACGCACCCCCGAGCAAACTCCACGACATTGCACTCATCAGGCTCAAATATCCTGTCAATTACACCGAGTTCATTAAACCCATCTGCATGCCCACTGATGAAATTATGGCGAAGATTGTTAAGCCCAATGCACACATGGATGTTGCAGGATGGGGCAAAACTAAATTACGTAAACATTAAAAAAAACAAAAAAGGATAAATTAAAATTTTGTTGTTTTAGGACAAGCTAGTACAGTGAAACAAAAAGCCAAAGTTCCTTTAGTTGACAATGAAACCTGTTCGGTCAACAGGACGACAAAAATCGCTTCCTCGCAGATTTGTGCTGGTGGTGGCAAACAGGACACTTGCGCCGGAGACTCGGGAGGTCCTTTAATGGGCCTCTACTCCGAAGATGATAACATGATTCATTGGTACTTGTGCGGTGTTGTGTCCTACGGACCCAAGTCTTGCGGGCTTAAGGACATTCCTTCAGTGTATACGAACGTCAACTTCTACCGGAAGTGGCTCATTGCCAATATCAAACCTTGATTTTCATGTTTAAATTATTTTAGAAAATTATTCTTTACTGTTTAAAAAATAAATCTATAATGTTAAATTTTGGGCGTAAGGGTGAGGGGCTGTTCACCCCGAATGTTAAGCGCCGTTTAAGTTCGTCGTTTAATATTCGGCATTGAATGTGGTTTTACGCCTTTTGCAGCGTAAAAGTGCGCGCACAATAAAAACCAGGACGATAAATATTCGTCCTGACAGGATTGCGCATTCTGCAAGAACAAGATGAGGAACGTCCTGATACGTTATGCGATTTTTATATGTGCATATCCTTTGCAATATTTGCTTTAATGGGGTAAATGTCCTTTATCGTCCTTATTCCCATAACAACAATGCGTGATGTGTTCATAAAACATGCGCGCGTATAAAACGTACTAACATTCTTTTGTTACCTTCAACTTTGAATGTGAGTTTAATTATTCATTGTGCACTTTCTCAAATGCTAAGGGTGTTTATGATCATTAAAAGAAAACAATAAAATTTGATCGTCGGCAATTAAGTGCAACTTTTTAAATTGCCGACTTCGGGTGCAAGTAATAAGCTCCAATTAGTCGGACAAAAGAACATATTACATGATGGCGGGCGATCAGGGGAAGAAACGCAGCAAAGAATCGCAATGGGGAGAAGGGTGGCCGCGTAATAAATATACTAATCGTATTTGCAAACCGCACTTTCACTTGTTTTCCTCGTCTAAGTGGAAATAATTGTTTGTCTTGGAATATTTGCATACGTTTATGCATATTCGAGTCCTTATAGTCCTCGCCGGAGCGGGAAAAGTTGGTAAAAACAAGCGTAAACTTTAACAATAATTCCGGCTTTTCCTCTTACTTATATTATTACTGGCAATTACGGCAAGGAGCAGCGCCAGGACGAGAGGAATTTTCATGCGTTATCCTTAAACCTTCGGCTTAATGCAATTTATTTTATTAGACTGTACGTACTTATATCAAGTAAATATTTCGCAATTAAAGCGATACTCGGAGGACATTAATTGTCCTGTGACACTCATTTTATTTGTTTCATATCGAGAATCATAACGGAACAAGGACTACAAGAAGGGTGGTGTTCTTGCATTATGTTTATGACGAGAGGGTGAAGTCCGTCACGCACGTCTTGCGTCCTGTCATTGCACGCACGAATCACGACCGAATGACGAAATGATAACTTCCCTTAAGAGCTTAAGATTTCATCTGTTACTGTCTGCCTGCTTGATGACATTCGTCTATTGTCTTCTCTTCTCTTGCCTTGCTTCCTAATCTTCGATATCTCTCGACGGTTTCACTTAGTGTTATTGTCGTTACTATTATGGAAACGTATAAATCCGCAATATGTTTTTCATTGCCTTTTTCCTCAAACTTGCCTTTCTTTGTCTATACGTAACTTGAAAAAATAAAACAGGACAAAAGATGATTTTCATAAGGATTTTTTCAATTTTCTATTGTATTTGCCTATTGTTCTTATACATATTTCCATCAATAAAGGATTCAAAGCATTTTCGAAGTTTCTTACCATCGATCGTTATCAGCTCTTGTCGAGTATTTGTTGTTATTTGTTCTGGTATTCATAGATAAATTTTTATCAGTTCCAAAAATTTAAAAAATAGTACATTTTTATGCGAGGTATAAAAGTTTCATTTCAATGCCGCCCTTAGATTGTTGCAGAGCATTGTTGTGGACGAGCGGAGCGAGTCCACAATGCGAGGCAACAACAGAAGGCATTGAAATTAAAGTTTTTGCCG
>JARJDT010025889.1:0-27849 GCA_030264655.1 Leptusa sp. GC000079 | reverse complement strand
GGAACAAGCAAGACTCGCGAGATGGGCCGCACGGGCACCAACAACGATCGCCCTGAAGATGAGAGCAGCGTGGACATGGTGGGTGATCACGCTGCCCAGCTGCCTCGTCCGCTAGATGGTACTGGTGTGAGCATGAGTGGGCGTTCATTGGACAGTATCGGGGGCGGTTTCCTGAACGGGCGCTCTTTGGATGGGATCGGCGGTGGGTTCCTGAACGGCAGAAGCGCCGAGGGTCCCAATAGCGCGTTCCGGAATGGCCGTTCGTTGGGGGCCATCGGCAGCAGGTTTCTAACTGGCCGCAGCCTGTACCGAGTTGGCAGCGGGAACTTGGTGGGACGCAGCTCCTTGAACTCCATCTCTGGGTCGAACATCAACACACGCTCGCTTGACGGAATTGGCAGTGGGTACGGGCACGGGCGCTCCTTGGACGGGATCGGTGGGGCTTTCTTGAACGGCCGCTCGCTGGACAATATCAGAGGGAACGCGAATGTTGTCGTGCCGGGACGTTCGTATGATCGTCGTAGTGGCGACAATCTGCTCGGCCGTTCCGTCTTTGACGGCGTTGCGGGTGGGGACATGTTGGCCCGCTCATACGATTACTATGGCCATGGTCGTCCAAGCAGATCTTTGGGGAATATCCGAAGTGGCTATTTGCGCGGGGGTAACAGTCGTTTACTTCAATTTCTTCGGGAACGTTCCGATGCCTCTACAGCCTCTGCAGATGAGGATGTCTTGCGTCAATAATGATCAACAACTTTTTTTTTTCAAAAATAATTTGCTATCCATTTCTTTGTAATTAATACAGTACCAAAATGTCAAATTAATAAAATTCATGCAACTTTATTTTGTTTTATTTTATTTAATTTTCTTCGCTATTAATGAAAACACGTAAATTATTTTTTAATAAATGTATAGGATTTGAACGCTCGGATGTTGCAGTCCCGAATTACGATTCTTTCCTGACCACGGACGCAGTTTCGGCATTAATAGCTAAAAGGTATTAAGACCATCAACGCAAAGTGCAAAACTAATTCATATTCATGTAGAAATCAAGGAAAAGCAGATAATTTAAAGAAGCAACAACATCGTCGGGGTTCTTTTGATTCGTTGTTAGGTGGTTTTGGTCGAAATGCAAAACGTAACGATCCGGCTATTCTGTTGGAGAATTTGAACGCACCTTCAGGGCATTTGAACAACCATTATCAAAATCACCAAATGTCCATGGACGAAGCGCTAAAAATCAATCGTGAATTGTCGGACGCACTTTTAAGGTACAAAACGCAAAAAAAAGGTTGTGGAACGAAAACGAACCATGGGAATGAAACTAGGTGAAAATGATAAAAATAATAAAATACTCTGCAGGTGCATGTACAACGGTTGCGATCATGTTCATCACACGCCAAAGCCGCGCCAGTCGCACGAAGCCGTCAAGTTGTCGGCCGCTCCAATAAACCGCAACGAAAACTCCATCTACGGGGGCAGCAATGATTACGTCGATGCAATCACGAACGTTAACGCGAATATCGCTGGCAGCGAACAACTTTTGCCATTTTTATATCGACGCTATGCGAATGCATCGACAGCGAAATAAAAATGTCGAAAGAATTGCGTCAACGCGCTAACAATTTCAATTGCAACATAAAACATGTGAAGTCAATTTCAAATTATATAAGTGAACTTGAATTATAACAGATTCTTGTAGATTTAGTATTAGTGAGAATAAAAAGAAAACATGTGATTTCAGTCAATTCCATTTTAGTTGTTCATCTAAACATTTCTTTGCAGATTTTAAATTAGTTTTCTACCCTTATCCTTTATTGCTTTAATACTTTTATACAAACAATAATTAATTTTCAATATACGACGAGTATAATAGTTCATAAATGTATTGCGTTATTTTATGGTCGAACATTATCATGAAATAAATGACATTTTGATGATTTTCTTTTTGTTTGCATTGCAACAATACTAATGTTAATGTTTATTGCGATTAAAGGAAAAATTGAAAACATTACAAATGGAAGGGTGAAATGTTGCGACAGCACAAGGCACATTAAAAATTTACGTAATAGCTTCAGATTAGTAATAATCAATAAATACATGTATATTTATAGATTACTTCCTTTTATTTTAAGCTTCCTGTACGTAGAAGACGGAATACTTATTAAAAATATGATTTATTATTGAAAGGCAAGTGTAATTAATAATGAGAAGATTTCTCGGAAGATTTCTCGGAAGATTTCAATCCAAAATACCGTTTTTTTAATTAAATGATTTCTTCTTATATTGTTATTAATTATTAGTTGCAACAAGTCTATTTTAATATTATCTATTTTAATAAACATAATCAAATATCAAACTATCGGAAATAGAAATAGGAACTTTCTTCAACAATTTAGAAGTTAAAATTAACCTCTAGTCTAATACGCGGGAACGATATAATAAGATCAACTTATTATATCTACATATCTATATAATTTGTCTATTTTTAGCAATTACGTACTTTATAAAACGCTCTAATTACTGCAATTTGACAGTCTTGTTCAACTTACCTAGCAAGTACACTTATTATCTACAATGTAAGGATATGATTGTAGATAGAAGACAAATCGAATGAGTTGAACGCTACTGATATTGCGAATTAATAATTAATCCTAATCCACTCGTCAATTTTCAATAGCTTTTTGTTAATGAACGTTTGCCTAGCCAAATAATATGGAATAGGAAAAAGAGGGAGTAGAATCGGACAAAGAAGGACATGTTCCTGTAAGGATTATAAACGTTTGTCGACAGATTTACAACTTAATATGTAAGTCACTTTCGTTCGCGTACGTCCACCAGAAACTCAAACCTTTGCTCAAACGAAAGCGGTCAACGCACAATAGCTTTTTCGATTAACAAACTGAATTAAAGTGTATTTAAAAATTTTAAAAGTTTTCTTTGGCAACAACAACATTATAAATCCCGAAATGGTGTTAATGAAACGCTTTTGTTTTTGGTTCTCAGTGCGTTTGGGAACTATTCTTGTTGGATTATTGTCGTTGGTATGTTCAAATTCAAGCTTCAAATTTGCATAAATCTTTCAAGTTTGTAATCAACCATGTTTGCAATTCATAACAGATACAAGCTGCAGTGTGGCTAATGATTTCAATAATAACAATAAAAAACCAAGAAGATGTGCGTGAATTCCTTCAAGGAATTGTAGACAGTCTTGGGATCGAAAACAAACATTTTCTATCTTTCGTTAAGGATCCATCGGTGGTTTTGATGGTTTTATCTATTTTCGCTTCGATTTATTTAGTTTCAAGCGCTTTGATTATTGGTGGCTCACTTCTGGTGAGTAAATACATTCCAATTAACATTTAAACATGACTAACGAAAATTATTCAATTTTGCAGTGCAAATATCGACTAATCTATCCATTTGTAATACTTGATTTAATTTATATCAACTTAATACTGATTCTTTTAATTATGCTGATGATTAGTTTCAAGAAGCGCGGATATGGCTTAGGCGCGTTGATACTTTATAGTAACTTGGGTGCTGTGATAATAAGTGAGTAACCGTGTCGACTGTAAACTTGAATGTAAACTATTCTTATATTTCAGTTGTTTTAATCTACATGTGGGTTTGTGTTTTAAGTCTTTTGCAAATCATCAACGAATTGCGATGTGAAATAGCCGACAATCGAATTATAATTCACGACGGTTCAAGACAAATGAAGCGATTAATTGATACGCGTTATCATGGTCAGTCCAATCAATATGCTACAACGGAATAGCTAAACATTCAACGGGTTTTATTAATCATAATCGGTGATTAGATTTTAACTTTTAACGTCCGATTTAACAATTCCAACACGAAACTTGTGTAACATGACTTAATCACTTAATAACTAATTAAATATGTAACCATTTTGTAAATTAAAAGCTTTAATATTGTAAATAAATGTAGTTTTTAAACTAAAATGTTTGTTTTGTGTTTTTTTACTGCCGTCTAAAAACCATCTAAAATAGTTTTTAAACATTTGAAACTATTAAATCAAGTACCGCGCAAGTCCCAACGAAAAACGAGAATGCACGAGAAACAAGTCATGCGCGTGCTGAGATGTGTGGCAAAATGGCGGACTCCGGAGCGCTAATCTGTGTCTGTTTGGAAATTAATGGCAATTATTATTGCCTCTGCGTGTGATATCCTTTTTCTATCCTTTCTGGTTTTATTAAGATTACGTATTATTAAGAACTGTAGTTGTTTCATAGCTTGCTTATCATCGCTACCATCAGTTCAATGCCATCTTGCAATAGGTCTATGCATGTAGGATGCATGTGTAGCACTATGCAAGTAATCATTGAACTCTGGCTCATTTAATTTTAATTCTTTTATTTTGTGAAACTTAAAATTAAGCGAAAACATCTTGGAAGTTTGGAACTTTGATCGAATCAGAAGACAGGTATAAGCAAATTCGGTGCAGGTTCAGGTTATTTTCAGTTTTAATTCAAGTGTTAATTTTATCTCGGATTTTATAGTGTTTGCTTGGTTAGTTAGAAAGCTAGCAAGAATGTATTTGAGATTTTGTCGGTTTTCTATTGAAAATAACTGAGTTCTAAAATCATTTTTGATGTGACAATTAATTTCGTTCATTTTCTTTATTTTAATTTGTTTAATTTACACTAGGATAAACATTATTTTGTTTGATTTTGGCAAAAAATAATTCAGTTTGAACAATATTTAAATACTTCTTTAAATCAGTATTTGTTAAGACTAAATTCAATCAAAGTCACTTCACACTAACGTTATTGTAATTTATTAATGCATGTCTATCTGAAGATGAAGACCCAACGAAAGACGCAGGATTTATTCTACTAATGCACGAATAATTTGAATTTCAATAAGTAAAATGTAAATTTTCAAGTAATTCCGTTTATTTCTATTCAGAATTTGCATATTTTAATATTTGTAATCATTAATTATTCTTTAATTAATATTTGGTATAGTTCAAGTCAATTATTTGCAATAAGTTCAGTTTGCACACAATCACATTGGGAAATTTAAAGTTCATTTAATATTTTTTTTTATCATTTAATTAAAATGGGAAATAATTGCACATTTAAATTGATGTTTCTTCGGTCAGATATATATTTAGTGTTAAATATTGCTAAAAATTGAAAATCTCAGATTCAGTCGGCTTTCTTATTTTAAAAAGTGAAAGTGATAGTGGTGCCTTGAGTGGTTCTGTGTTAATTTATCTACAGTGTTATTTTTATCTACCCTAATATTGTTATTATGTTAAAATGTATAAGAAGTCATTTGTTTTATATTTATACATTAGGAATGCACTATGGATGTATCATACTATTATGTTTTTGTTTAATTTTTAATGGTATCTAATAAAGAAACGCCCTTTTTTCTGGTCTCGTTCTTCTAATGTATTCTAAAGGAAATCGTTATGGGGGTGCATTTTCCTTTTCTTCAATGAGTAAATTTGGTTGCCTACAGTAGATTCTTGGGAAACTGCAATTATACTGATTTCGAGGTTGATTATTTTATTTTTTTACGACGAACATTAATTTGATGTATGATGGATTTATTGATATTTCTATGTTTTGAACTTAAATATGTGTTTTGTGGATTTTCCCTCATATCGCGTACTCTTATCGGCAATAATTAGTAAGCTATGATTTCTGCTGTCAGCAAGGCATTTTTTCCTTGCCGGCATGTTTTTCGTAGTTTCGCCTCGAAACTTAACTTGTAACAAATCTGATGAAACTTGCATTTTATCAGAAATTTAAGACTGAATGTGTGCACCTAGTCAATACCTCTGAGACCCTACATGAAGTGCTAAATAAAGGAACTGAAAAGAAATCATGAGCGTTTTAATAAAAGCCATAACCTTGCTCGCGGTGCTCCTCATACAAATTTCGCAAATAGCATGCGAAGGGTGTCTAAAAGTTGATATATCATTAACGCAAAAGGTTGAAAATGAAGGATTCCATCGGTATGTTACAATCAATCCCGACAGATCCCCTTTTCCTCATAGCTATGAATGAATTTTCAGCGACATTCGGTGGTTACTTGAGACATCGAGTTCAAACATGACAGCATGGCTTGGCTCACAATGCAAACTCGCACTCTATGTGGGTGTAAATGGAGGGATGTATGTCAATAAATACGAAGTGGACGAAGTAAATCTTCATAAACAGGTAAAAATGCGGATTTTCCCCCGATTCAAACAGCTTCATGCAATCGGAAACGTATTTGTAGATCTCAATAAGGGTGGAGGGCGACGTGAATATCGAGGCACCGGCACACGAATCCCACGAACACGCCGCATACATATATCTACCATTGGCAGCATCCGAACGGGTTGTGTTCAATTTGCCGATACATTTGCGATATCAAAGGGCGCAGATAACGGGAAAGTTCGTATTTGTTATATGGTATAAGCATGTTTATGAGAGTTTGATGTTTGGCGTGCACAGATTAGGAAAGGTTCATTTGGGGAAACCAACGCTGTTGGTCTTATGCCCAAAGGACGTTGTTCTATGTGGAAAGCGCCGGCCCATCGTCGAAGCTCCTTGCAGTTTTCTTAGCTCAATGCAATGCAAGTGGAAGAACACCACCTACCATGCTGTAAGTGCTTCATTTATTTAAATTTCTTTAACACATGTATATAAATTAATTGTTAATGCATTAGTTGTTCGAGGAAGTCGAATTGTTTCTCCCCATTGGCGATTTGGATGATTATCCGCTAGTCGCCGTCGTTACCCTCCTTTTAGGATGCATCGGATGTATTTATGTCTTGTCCATACTCGCAACAGCACCTCTCTAAATTCTAGTCATCAACCACCACCAAATTTTTTTTACAAGTAATTGGGAAATAAAATAGAAAATTCCAGTATCATAGTATAATTGAGTTTTATTTATTTGAACAAAAATCGTTACAACAAATTCTCATAAAAGTGAAAGTAGTTCGACCAGGTAAGTCCTGTATTTTCGCGGAAATTTTCAGAATTGCTAAAAAAATCTTTGCAAGTTCTTAAATGTTGTAAAAGGAAAATTAGCTTCGTAGTAAAAAAAATTTTCAATATGTTACTAACAACTGATTCAGAAGTATGAAAATTTTTGTCACTTCAATTTTTTATTCATCATTTCTATTGTATAGAAATTAAGCAACAGGTGCTTTCTCTTCTTCCTTCCTGTCCTTCTTGAGCAAGCCCATGAAGGCAGTCTTGTCGGCAGCAGTCTGGAAACGACCGTGGCCGAACTTGGATGAAGTGTCAATGAACTTAAGGTTGATCTTCTCCAAAGCTACGCGTTTGGTATGCACCAGGAGCGATTTCCTCAGGGTAATGACGCGCTTCTTGGGACCCACACAGCAACCCTTGATCATGATGAAGTCGTTGTTGACTTCGCCATAATGCGGGAATCCACCCATCGGGGTGATGGACTTCTCGGTCAAATCGTACTCGGTTGAAGCGTTGTTCTTAACAACCTGTAACAAACAACTAGAGATTGGTAACCAATTATTTTAAGAACCAATTTTAGGAAAGTAAAGTTATTGCTTCAGTCCTATCATTGAAAGATCATAGATTATTCATAATCCTTTTGGCTCAGGAAATGTCTCATCATAAAAATTTTGAAATGTGTCTCAAGCAAGTCGAATTTATTTATTTACCTTGCCATCCTTGGTGTGAATGCCAGCACCAATGCGGTAGATCTTCTTGTTCATCTCTGTACGATGATTGTAACCCTTCGAACCAGCACGTGCGACCGTGAAGGAGACGCGCGACGGATGCCAGGCGCCGATACAAGCGACCTTGCGGAGACCCTTGTGCGTCTTCCTCGGCAATTTCTTCGTATGCCAACGGGATGTGACACCTGAGAAAAAACAACAACGTTTAAATAAATCCAGAACAAAACGTTGTAAACTATTTTGAAAGTTAAAATTATCAGAAGGAAGGCAGCATGATGGAGTATCTTCAGAATTAATCAGAAGCACATTTACATCACATTTTTCATCACAAACAAATGTTATTTTCACATCTTACACAAGTGCAAATCAAAACTAATTAGTAGTCTTGGTTAATTCTACTTGTATCAGCTTTAGTTGGCATTGGATATAAACTTGTGATAAGAATAATTGCAAATTGAATGGAATAGAATTGTGTTACCTTTGTATCCGTGACCCTTGGTAACACCGATGCAGTCAATCATCTCATCCTTGGCGAAGACTTGGGCGATGGAAATGGGCTTTTCCAAGTGCTCACGTGCCCATTTAACCTTATCTTCGATGGTTCCACCATTCAGCTTGATTTCCATGATGTGTGCCTTCTTGGTGCGTTGTTTCAGCAACTTCATCTATAGACACAAAACTTTTGTTTTATTTTATGCAACAAGATATTGTGCTCAACATTAAGCTATGAAGTGAGAATGTAACCGGCATGGTTTGTCAAAGTGTCATAGTCCGACGGACTGCACATAGATTATGGAATATGCCTGCTGCGCCTCCCGAAGGGCACTTATTCTATGATGCTATGACATTAACAGTTATAGAAGAACCATTATTAGTCAACAGCCGGAGGGTAAGCTCCAAACTGACCGCATCAATAAAATAAACTCGGCGTAAAAATAAAGTAGTTACCTGCGTGTGGGCAATAACGCGGACAACTTTGCAGTACTTGATGATTTTCTTCAAGTCGCGCTCAATGCTCTTCTTGCCAAGATCATCTTGGTACTTCTTGGAAGACTTTGTGAAAGCCTTCTTCTTGCTCTTGTACCTGCGCGTTGCAAAACAAATACACTTAGCAATTCGTCGGCATTGAAACGGCACAAGACATCGCTGAACTCGCTCTGAAAGTACAAGAAGACCACGACTTCATAACCTACAAACACGTGGTTTGTCACTTAGAGGAAGTTGCGTGGCCTTAATCACACTTCAGACGGCAACCTTGCGTCTTTGCAGACTTTCAAGAGTTGGTCATCAGCACATATTGAACAATACTCTCATGCAGCCATTGGAGAGCTTTATATTTTTATTAATCAAAAGTTCCAAGCGGTAATTACGAAAAAAACATACCAATTCTTGTAGAAACGACGACGGCAGTCTTCTGACAAATGCTCGGCCCAAACAGTAGCTAAAGCACGCAGACCATGAGGCGTCTCAATGTAGCCGACAACACCAACAACGACCATTGGTGGCGTTTCAAGGATGGTGACTGCTTCGACGATTTCCTTCTTGTTAATCTCTAAAGAAAGACGCGGTTTATAAAACACGTGTTCCGATTTTGCAATTTGAAAACGTACTTGATCCCGGACGATCAGCTTCACGCACCACGTGGGTCATGCCAGCCTTGTAACCGATAAAAGCGGTCAAGTGCACTGGTTTTGATGGATCATCCTTTGGGAAAGCCTTAACTTTACCGCGATGTCTTTGCGAACGCTTCTTCGGGTAGAAACCCATGGAGCCATGCCGAGGGGCACTGAATTTCCTGTGAGACTATCGAGTTGAGTTAGTTTCAATGTAATACAGCACACGTGCGCTTCTATTAATTTATCACTAATTATCAGACCGCCCTAGAGTTATCCACATTTTAGGTTCAGTTTTAACCATAAAAATTTAACTAGAATCATCATGTTGGCTTTGGATATTGACAGTTTATAAGTTTAAAAAGCCACGAAATATTGACGTGGTATGACTTGATATTAAGTTATAAACGTGTTTCCATAGTAATTGATTGAAAACGTTGCAAGATTGCGAGAATAAATTCAGAAACAACTTACCATCTTTGCGGGTTAGATGAAAATGGACGAATTGCTGCGTCAGTTTGCTACTCGTCAGCTCGGTTCGCTTTGTACAGCACTCCCTCCTACAGTGTTGCCAACCAAGGATGATTTGCCAACTATCAGACGGCTGACTGCTGAGTCCATTCCACCAGAAACCACTATATTCGAAATTTTGTAGCTGAGCTAGTTTATTTCGAATGTATTTTTATTCATATTTCTAAGAAATCATGTATGTGGTGCTCACACCAATTTGTTTGAAAACAGGATTTTCATGATCACCTAGACTTCTCTAGCCTATAGGTGCACTACCTATGACCACAAAGTAAATAAATTGTTTTGTTTCCATGGCACACATTGTAAAATATTGTCAACATTTAAATTGAAAATTGCAAATTTGAGGATGAAATATGCATTTCAGTGGAAACATTAACAAAAGACAAGTTGTGCCGAATGAAAGTCTCTACAAGATTGCATGTACAACATTTTTCGTAATATAGATAGGATTCGAGTTATTCCTATTTTGAATTTTCAATAATTTTGTTAAGGTTATAGTTATTATCCAATCTGGCCCAAAATCTAATCTAATCAGTTCTATTTTTAAGCTTAACGGCCTAAATTTAGACAATCAGCCGGCAGATTTATTACTTCGTGGTTTAACTGAGTGCTCAAGAAAAACTCCGTTAAAGTGAGACGCAAGTGATTGAGTATTGCACTCACATGAGCAAGAACGGAGTGTATTAAGAACGTGGTTATTGATAACGTGTATACGACGACCTGCCACTTTTTCATACCGATTTAACACGAATTCTAGGGAATTTCATAACAAAGTTGACAAAAAAGTAATTCGCTGCGTTTGCGCAGTGTAAAAAATAAAACGGCATAACATAAGGATTCGTGAAAGTCAAACAAGGTGCGAACGAACAATTCGCGAATCACCGGGTGAAACGTGAAACCGTTACTATCGTTAACGGCAATTTTCATAAACGCGTGGATGATTATTAAAGTGAAATAAAAGCTCAACTACAAATCTCTTCATCGAAATGGAAAGTATGTAAAGAAATAACTGGCTTATTTGATCTTCAGATTAAAATGTTTAGATTGTTGCGAAGGTGCCAACGAACCAGTCGACGTGTTCGTCGCAATAATAAGGAAGATCTGCGGCAATCCTGACCTAACATATGACCAATGTTGTACAAACATTATTCAAACGCGACAACGAACAATGGATTTTTTTAAAGTCATCATCAAATCCATTCCATTATCGTCAACGCCATGTGATCCGCATCCACTCGAAATCGTCAATATTATTAATGGGATCTTGAACACAATAGGCATTCGCAGCACCAGACTGATTCCTGCCGAACTACTCAATCCAAATCGGTCAGTCATATTTGTAATGGAGGCACTTTGCGTGCATTTGTACCAGCAACGCATACAAGAGGAAAGCGGCGCACAAGAACTCGTTGTGTCATGCACCAATAGAATAGCCATGGCCCAAGACCTTATAGCCGAAATTAATCGAAAAAAATCGCTGTCTAATGAGTACGCAATTATGTATCAAGCCAAGAAGGACGCCATTGAAAAGAATCAGGAGCAGTTGCTAAAGGCAGCTAAAGCAGTAACGACGCTTGAAAGCGATGAGCTTATTGCTACCATCAAAGCCAAGGAGTTATCTGATAAAAACGATCAACTGGCGATGAGAATCGCTGAATGCACACGGCGTCTTGAGTCCAATGAACAAGCCAACGCTCAAGAAATGGAGATACACAGGAATATCGTGTGTGCTACAGATAGGCGGGAGCAGTTGGCTGCTGTACGGGATGCAATCGCGAAATTAAAATTAAATGAAAATGCAGTTGTTTCTTCACCATTACCAAGCACTGAAGCACTTGAAGAAATGGTACTGCTGCTAGTGGAAATGAGTGATAGATTACAGGAACTTACGAAAATGCATCAGCAATTGGACGAAAATTGCAAATCAATGAAGCAGTTTCGGGTGATTATGGCAAACGCAAAAGAACCTATTGCGAATTTAGAGCTTGAAGAGATAGAGTTGTCTGAAAAAATCCAGGCAATAAATGGGGATATTGAAGACCTATCAGGCGATTTCGTCTTCAACAAGGAAGTTTATAATGATCTACAAGTCGAATCAGAAATGATTGTTAATAAATTGTATGATATTGTTAACAAGACCCAGTGTTATGAGGACAAAATAACTGAATTGGATTGGTATGCAAATAAAACGTTTAATGGCTATATGGATTGGCCGGCACATTTGTTAGATTCAGTTGAGAATAAGAAAAATTTTAAATAGATTTTGTTTTGTTCAATTTTTGTTTGTTTCATATTATAACAGATAAGCTCATAACAATGTCATTGCATTCAGCAGTATAAAAATTTCAATTACATTCATTAACTCAAATCAAAGCACTTAATTACTTTGTGTGGATTTAAATTCTTATAATCATCCATATCTTCCTTGAAAGTATTATTAGTATCTTCATCCTCATCAAAAGGATTCTTGGACTCATCATAACTCTCTGAATCATCAAATGGATTACCTAAGTTTATATTATTTATAATAATCTACAAGTCGAATCAGAAATGATGGTTAATAAATGTTATGCTATTGCTAACATGACTAAGCATTATGAGGACAAAATAATTGAATTGGAACTGTATGCAAATGAAACAGTTAAAGGCAATTAAGAACAAGAAAAATTCTAAATAGATGTTCTTGTTTTGTTCAATTTTGTTGTTTCATATTATAACAGATAAGCTCATAACCATGTCATTGCATTCAGTAATGTAAAAATTTCAATTACATTCATTAACTCAATTCAAAGTATTTAATTACTTAGTCCATGCGCTAAGTTGACTTAAGCAAATGGATTTAAATTCTTATCATAATCATCATCCATATCTTCTTTGAAAGGATTATTAGTATCTTCATCCCCACCAAAAGGATTCTTAGACTCATCATAACCCTCCGAATCATCGAATGGATTACCTGGCTTGCCCAAAGCACTTGTTGTTTTGGCACTAGCTGAATGTTTCGAATTAGTCGAAGATACGGAGCTGGCCAGCAAGGCAGCACGTGCATGAGAAGCAGCCTTCGGGTGAATAATATTTGCCTCCAAAGACGAGCTGAACCTGTTTTCTTGCACGCGCATGCGCCCTTCACTAACCGGCATGATTGGCGTACTTTTCTTGTTTTCCTGTAGACGAACACGGGCCTCGGCCCCAGGGCCAAAGTTAGCAAGTGGCATCCTAGTCTCATCCCTGCGATATTCCGGAGACGGCTTCGGTTTCTCTGTAATTATCTTAACGGTATTGAAAACCCCGCGTCCGAAATACTCCGCAGCCAGCGAGAACCCATCTGCTGATTTATCCAACTGCGAATGGAATGTCTCGTGCAAGCCCTTATTGTATTCGCGTGCTTTGAGCAACTCGACAACTTTCTTGTTATCCGGCTGACACGCGAGACATTCGTTTTCGTTCTCCGAATAGCTCTGAAAGCAATGCTGATGATAGGAATGCTGGCAGAGAAAGTGCAAGCTGGGCAGTTCAAGCGGATGATGGCAGGCAGCACAGCGCGAGCCTTGAATGAGAATCGGGCCGCTCTTCAAGTTCTCCAACTTCTTTTTGAGTTCATTCGTGTCTTTTTTGTACTTCTGTGTCAGCTCCTTATCACTAGCGATGACTTCCTGCTCTTTGCGCAACTCCTGCGTCACATAATTCTTGACTTGCGCGAGGGTTATCTCCGCCTTGCCGGTGCCCACCGCTTCGATGACTAATTGCGGGGATAATAGACGCTCCTTGGCAATGGTATTCAACACCTCAGGAAGCAAGTTGTCCGTGCAATAGTCGGGATCACGCACGCAGGACCACAACGATTGCACCCAGAGTGTTGGCTCTTGATGCCCGAACCGTTTACAGCAAGCAAGCACACTGTTCGTGTCTTTCAGTGTGATATGATGGCGTAAAATTTGCTGGTACAGCTTTTGTTCTTCATACAAGTGCAGGATACCATCACTGAACCCATGCATATGGCACACAACAAGCGCTTGATGTTTGTCACACTGAACGTCTGGGTTTTGCAGCAGTTTGAGAATCTTCTGCCCGAATTTCACCTTCTCGCCGCCATCGACAGCCTGCCATACGTGGAGATAGTGTTCTAAGAGCGTGTCGTACACGGCGGCGCTCAAAATACATTCTTCTTGGATTAAATAGTCGAGGAATTCGACCAAACGCGAGGAATCACTCAGAAACAAATGGATGTAATCTTCGGGATTTGCGCGTTGTTTCTCCATATTCGCCGAGTATTTGAAATTCGTGCAGAGTTTCTTCAAAAACTGTGTCGCATGGTGTCCTGCATGTTGTATAAGGACACTTCCATACTTTTTCATGTAAAACTGGGCATCATCAAAGGACAAGTCGCTGATATAGTCGACAATGTCCGCGTATCGATGATGGTCTTCAAGCTGCAGCTTGATATACCAGTCGTGTTTCTTGTGGCGCTTGGCGAGCATCAACGCTTCTTCAGGACTGCCTTGACGACATACTTTGATAGCAATGTCAACGTCAAAATCGAGTTCTTTGTCCTTTTGCAGGATGAATTCTTTGAGATTGTCCGTTTTGTTGAGTTTCGTGAAGCAGTTTAGGAGAAGCGTCGTGTGGTCTTCAGTCGCGTGGCCTTGTTTATGTAGCGCTTCTAAATAACTCGTGAGTTTATCGATGTGTTTGGAGTCCATAAACTTGCGTATGACATATGACGGCTCCAATTTGCCTATTGTTTTGACGTATTGGTCAATTGCGCCTGAATGATTGCTCTTGCCATATAGGTGATCGCCATATTGTCGGAATATATCAACGAGTCCGTCCGAGTCGTACTGTTGCGACTTTGCAATACGGATAGCGATATCGTACAGATTCTTCTTGAACAAAATGGACAACTTTGATTGGAGGTCTTTTTCGTTCAAGTGGAAAATGTTGTTCTGCGCGTCGATGATATAAAAACCGCCCCACTCGTTCAAAATCGAACGGATCTCGTCCACTGGGGTTTGGAACACAATGAATTTGTTTTGTATGTCTAACACTGTTATTAAGTGACTGTTTTGTTGGGTTGGTGGTAGTCCAGGCGAGTTTTGAGTTGGCGTTAAACGCGTTGACTTTGATACGATGATTAGATAACTCCGGAACCATTGCAACATTACTTTTTCGCCCTCAACTGCATAGCATGGTCCTTTACCATCGGACGTATAGCAGAATATTGCCTGTTCAATCAAATTTAGCATGAGTTTTTTTGTTTTTAAAATTGTTTAATTTCAAAAAGTTAACTCACATCAATGCCTGCAACCATAAAATGACTTTCTTGGAGGGACTCGGCCAAAACAGAGCAATTTTTCAAGCAGCCATTATTGTCCAACAAAGACTAAAATAACATTGATTAAATTTCATATGTTTAACAATTTAATTCGAAGAGCTTGCCAAAATGAAAAATATAAAAATTTTAATAGACTATTTGAAATACGGAAATTTATTTTGTATATAAATCCAAATGTACTGCAAGATGAAAATTAATTAAATTTTATTTAAAATTAATTTGCCCATATTTCTTACTACGTTAGCTATTTTATTTTTGATTTCAATAAAATTAATTGTTTTAATATTATATTTAAAATAATTTTAAAAATCGATTATTTTACATTAAATTACTTTTATCTTACAATTTTGGCAAGCTTTTTTAAAACGTTAACTTACCATTATTTCTTTGTCTTTATGAGTAATATTATAGATATAAATACTATTCTCAGTGGCAACATACAACAATGTTGTATTAGCTGTTGATTTGAAAGCCAAGCCAGTAACACCCGAACTTGCCTCCCTTAAAGTCTTGAGACGTGAGCCTCGTTCTCTGGAGACATCCCCGCGATACAGCAGCAGTATCCCATCAACGAATCCTACCGCCATCAATTGCATATTTTCATGCACGCAAAGCACGCTTGGTTTCACAGCACGATTCACAGATGGATTTGTGCGTGTTACGCGCGTGCAATAAGGCTGATTGTTCTTATCATTTCTACTTGTATCCCATACTTTTATCAGTGGATTTATACCGAGTTCATCTTCCTAATTATTGTTATTTTATCATTTATTGTTATGGACTGTTCACCACATATATACAGGGTGTTTCAGCAAAAACGGAGACAACCAAAGAAATATTTGTATTAAATGCGAGATTAAATGTTAAGATTCAGTTTTAACCAACACTAGTTTCCGGTGGGGCGTTTTAGCTGTAACACCCTGTATATAAATACTTACACCAATTGTGACTAAAAATGGCGAATTTCTCAATTGTTGCGCTAATGTAACACTCAATTCATACGCACGGAAGCTTGTAATGTGCCATGTTCTTGAGACAATGTGTATTTGACCCAAGGAGTCGCCAATAATCAAGTTATTGTTGCCACTTGTTGTGACACTAATATTGGATTCCTAGAAATGCATAAAAAACTCTTATTTAGCCTAAAGTTGGGAACTTCTTTGCTCGTCATTGCTTGCCTTAAATAATTCGACGAGACGCCCATCATCGACGTTCTTTTTCAAATCGAAAAAGTTGAACTTTCGCCACTGAAAACAGAAAACCTCTGTGATATTAATTATTTCAGGAATAGTTGTGCTTGTTACCTCCAAGAACGCCATGTTTATACAATTTTCACTGCAGTGTTACAATATGAACATAGAACTCGTCTTGTTATTACAATTTACCGATAAGAAACATGGGATTAATTTATAATTAAATCCTGGTTAAAACAACAATTTAATGAGAATGTGACAGAACTACACAACCGAATGTTGTTTTGCGGCTGTCTTTTGTCAAAAACATAAATTTATGTTGAAAATGCATCAATGCGCATGACTGTTGGGAAATTTTCGTAAACACCCGGAAAATTCTTTGAATTAAAGTCTTTAATCATGAAATTAAGTACAAATTTAAGAAAATTCCTGGATAAAGGTTCATCATATGACGGAAATTAACTTAAGTTATATGTTTTATGCAAAATATTGTTTTATTATTTTACGCAGCAGAAATTTTAAAGCCGGCCCTGTACCGACTTGTAGTTTTTTTATCGTGGTGTGCTGTGAGCCGTGGTATATTTTCCAATAAAATAAGCGATCAAGTTGTCCGTGCGAAAATTAGAATCGCGAAAAAAACGCGAATGTCAACACCGTGAGCATACCGTGCTGGTCGAACCAAATTCAGAATCTTCACAATCAATGGCCACAAATCCCGATCACTCAATCCTCCACTAAATTTCGAGTCTAACCTCACAAATCTTCCCGATCTCGCTCACATTCGCGAGAATCAAGCGCAAAAAACGTATTCGGATTCTTCAGGCGTGTGCGTTCCGTTCGGTATCTTATATGCATATTATTAGCGAGATGAGCATGTCTCAGGTGGGTGACAGATCATCCTCTGAGAAGCCACCCGCGATCAGAATGGCGAAATTGCTGCGGCAGAAAGGGCAAGAGTTTCTGGCATCACGCAAAAATTCCAATCACATCATCGATATCATGAAACATTTCGAAAGCGGGGCGGACACGTCGCCGTGCTTGCTAGTGCTCGAACTGATCTTCACGAATGTCCTGAAGGATGGTCTAATGTACACTGAAATCATACCACTCAAACCGGTAAGTCGCACGGTTGAGAACGAATATAAGGAATGGCTGCGAAGCGTCTACGACGATTGCTGGTGTAAGATTCTCGAATGTTTCAATCACCAATCTAACAAAGTGCAGCTGCAGGCACTTGCAACCACAATCAAACTGATTGCGTTTGAGAGCAAGTATCCTCTTGAGGATCGATCAGACCCTATGAAGCACTTTGTCCCTTTACACAGACTTAAAGCAGTTCTTATGAAAATGATCCTCAAATTGCAATCAGCCCAGCTACTCGTCAACAAATTCACGGAATATATTCAATACGACGATGTGTTATTCTACACGTGGAAATCACTGCCGGGTATTACAGCCAAAAGTAATCCGTCTGAAATGTACATTATGAACTATCTCATACTGTTAGAAAAACTAAGCGTGTGTAGAAACAGCGATGCGCAATTTCTGTTCCTTGATGACAGTTTTCAATTCGACGAGAGTATCACCCTGAAATGCATGAACAAAGTGTGGAACTGCGTCATGCAGTGGGATCACAATCAGGCTTCACACAAGCAGCTCCTGATTGTGTTGCTGGAGCGCGTGCTGCCGAATCTCGACAAACCGCTGTTGATGACCGACTTTCTAATGGATTCGCTGGATGTCGGCGGCGCGATCAGTCTGCTCGCCCTGCAAGGCATTTTCACAATGATACAGGTGCATAATCTCGACTATCCCAATATCTTCGCGAAGTTGTATTCGATGTTCGAGCCGGAAATCTTTCATACCAAGTTCAAGGCACGACTGTTCTATCTTGCTGACATGTTCTTGAGCTCCACACATCTCCCAGAGAACATGGTTGCTGCTTTCGTGAAGCGATTAGCGCGTTTATCTCTCGTCGCGCCCAGTGAAGACGTTATCGTCATTTGTTTATTTATTGGAAACCTTATATTGCGGTAAGAAAACGTGTTTGTTTAATTATTAATCGAAAATAACAAACAATAACTTTGTAATTGATTATTTATAGTCATCCCGGTTTGAAATGCATGATTAATCATCAACATGGCGGGCTGGCCAGTGAAGACCCGTACATTATGGAAGAATGTGATCCGGTCAAAGCAAACGCCATAAGCAGCTCATTGTGGGAGCTGCGCACGTTGCAGAACCACGCACTACCGAACGTGGCGATCGCGGCGCGTGTTTTCAACACGCCGCTGCCGAGCGTCGAGTGGGACATCACGAAATATCTGAGCGACAGCTCCGACGACGTTTTCGACAAAGAGATCAAGAAAAACCGCAAACTGATCGCACTGGCTTTCGACCGACCGTCGGGCTTAACATTAGATAGCAAGAGCGACATCACGGCGCAATATTGGCAGTTTTAAAAGTGTGTGGTTTCGGACGTTATTGAACATTGTAAATTGCGCAGTTCCATTACTCCATGGAACACAAAACTAAAATGAGGTTTTTTATTTGAATAATTACAAAATTGTGCGAATTTAAATTATCTGTACTTGTATTATCTATTCGTTAACATTGCTGTGGTATATTAATATGAAATTAATAATTGAATCGTATAACTCGTGATGATGACGTTTTTATTGTTGTTTTATTATTAACAATATTGATATGATAGTATTACAGTAACAAAGAAGTAAAGTAAAGAGTAAAGAAGAGGTGGGAAGAGAGAAAATGAAGGAAGGAACAATGAAGTTCAAATATAAAGTGAATCCAGCAAGATTGTTTCGATGCGTTTGATTCTTAATTGCCTGCATAGTGTTTGCCGACATGGTGCCGTACGCCCCACTTGAAATTGGCGTGTTTGTCGGTTTTCACATAGGTGTGCACCGGGCCTGTTATGCCGTTGCTCCGTCTCCAACGCATCGCTCCCATCGCTGATGACAGAACTATCATCAGAAGAGTTACTAACTGAAAACATAACGAAAAACAAATTACTTTCTACTTCTACCTTTCCCATAATTTCTTAAGCCAATAGTCGCATTTCTTCTTACGTATTTGCATTCGATCAATTTCTGTTGCATTATATGTCAATTACATAGTGGGTGTGCAAAAATTATTTTTTTGCTGTGTATTCAAATGGATTTGAATTCCACATGTTCCCGTAGTAAATTTCTTATAGAAAGAGCTTTAGCAGAAATTGTAGAAATACTGGGTGATATTTTAAAACACTATTCAGATTCAAAAGTTCCTAGATTTTGATATTTCGATAAGATTTGTGCAAGCTTAGTTCTTATCAACATATGATGAATTTTTCTTCACGAGAGTTGATGGCCAAATTGGATAGTTTATAACTTTGGTGTTTTTGATCTTGACTTGTTTAAATTGATTAATGAATATTGCATGTTCGAAAATAATTTTGACTTTGAAACTTTTCAACATTATTAATTATAACTTTAACTTACGATCAGAAGACGCATCTTGAGAATGTTCGGATTTTGAAATTCTGGCGAGTTTCAACTTGAGACGCGCGGTGATGACTGTATTGTATTCAGTCAATTTTATGTATATATACTTGTCCACCGGCTGCGACTTTCTTTTCTCACGGATTTTGCGGTTTTTCATTTCTCCAATCTGCTGAAATCTTTTAAAATCGGCGATGAATCGTTAAAAAATAATACGCTTGATTGACGGCGTCGGTCGGGCACAAAATCACCAGCAAACTGTAACAAACAATAGAAACAACCAGAAAACTAGATATGATTTTTTGCATTAAAATTTTTTTATTTCAACATTTCACTTTGCTCTCCTTAATAACATCTTCAACAAAACAAAAGAACAAGAGTAGAAATTCCAAGCAATTAGTTGTTGGTCCATTTAGTTGCAATTTCCTCATCGAAGTACTTGTGGTAAATGGTAACATCCTTGAAGTAAGCATTAGGAACCTCGAAAGCCCATTCGTATTCAACCGGCCTGTCCAAAGGATAGCCCAATGGGTAGGTGTTGTCCATGTAGAAGCTTCCGGCGCCGATCTTCGGGTAGACTTCTTCGACAGGCTTGCCGTGGTAAGGAGCGATGAAGAAGTAGAACTGGAAGCTCTGGCCGCCGACCTTGCCCTTGGGCAACAGGAAGCGGTTGGGCACAGTCCAGAAATATTCGCTAGCATCCATATGGTAGCCTTCGCCTTGCATGACATGCTTGTAGATATCATAGAAGCTAGTCCTGTCGCTGCCGAAGAAAGATTGCTGGGAGTTGCGCTCGATGGCATTCTGGCCCGACTGCAGGCTGTAGTGGAAGCGGTCGAACTCGACGAAGTTGTAGTGGTTGTCTTCGAAGTCAATCTCGCGTCCGTACTCATCGTACTTGGGACCAATGAAGACCTTGACGAAGGCTTCGGTAGCCTGGTCAGCAACAACATTCAGCTTGTAGGTGAAGGGCTTGTGGTTCAAACGGTATTGGCGCGCACGGATCATGAAACTGTCCTCGTTGAATTCCTTCTCGTTGACGGTAACAGCGTTAGATAGGTCCGAGTAGAAATAGTCGAAGTAGGTGACTAAGCGGTCGATCTCAACATTCTCGATTTTGACTCCTGGGTAGTACAAATCTTGTTTAGTATACGCCGGGATGAAGTTCTTCCACTGGTGGAAGTAGTACATCATCCTCTTGTACATCTGGTAGAACATCGGGTCTCTGAGAGAGGTTTCGAAGTGTTCCAGCGCACTTGGGGCAATCTTGTACTCGTCCAATGGGTAGTAAGAGTATCCCAACAAGTGTCGCATGAACACCTGCAAGTCACCGTAGTAGCGCGCGTTCGGACTGTCCGGGTTGCTCTCGACCAAGTTGCCCAACGTCTCGAAACCGTCCTTCTCGAACAAGTTGATCACCCTGCCGTTTTCGGCGTAGATGAAACCGGCATCGACCGCATCACGGAGACGCCTTTCGTAGTCCTTGACGTAGGTGTAGCTGTAAGAGTAGTTTCCGTACCATGGGTAAGATTGCTTGCCGTGGTCACCGTGGTAGTAGAGATGAGCGTGGTTGGGTCTCACCGGGAAGTGGAGACCGTTAGGGTGGTGCAAAGATGGGTAGTATCCGGTTTCAATGGGGTACTCGAATTCGAAATGTGGGATTTCTCCGAAGTCGTTGGACAAACGCTCCAAATAGTATCTGGCCAAAAGTTGTTGATGGACGTAGTAGTATTGTTCACCGCGACGTTCCTTGTCAAGACCGAATTCCTCGCTTTCCATCCAGAATGGGTAGTGCAAGTTGTAGTAGTAATAGTAGGCGTTCAAACCGACATCTTCGGTGAAGTAGGTCATGGATTGTTCGGGGTGGACGTTCATGTACCAGCCGGAGTAGTTGGCGTGGAGGGTGTAGCCCTTGAAGGACGCATCCTTGATCTCTTCCTCGTGCTCGTACGTTCCCCAGTAGTGTTGTTTGTACTGTTGGGCCTTGTAGATGACCTCATCGTTGAAGAAGTAGTGCGGGAAGATTTCGTAGATGGGCGGCAGGACGACGCCGTACATATCATCGCGGTGGACAATGGCGACCGAGAGGGAGTAGACGTACATACCGGCGTTCACATTGTTGCGAGCCCAGGCAGCCAAGTTGTAGAAGCTTTGGTAGTCCTTGGCGTAGTAGAAGATCTTGAAGAGAGCGACGGCTTGCTTCAAGTGTTCTGGGTAGAAGATGGAGAAGACTTCGCCTTGGGGAAGGAAGTCATGTTGGTAGCCGTACCAGAAGTCTTTCGCGCATTCGGGTTTGGTCCAGTAATCCCAGTGTTGCTCGAATTTGAACGAGTCGCCGATTTCAGCGAATTCTTTGTAGTATGACGGTTGGTTGACGTAGTTGAAGAATTTCAACACATCTTTTTGTTTTTTCAACAAAAGTGGATCGTCTGAAACATATCATACATTCAGAATGATTGCTAATCTTAAGCAAAATCAAAAGATGTGAACAAGAAAATATTTCTTTATGAAGGAAAATTCAAATGAAATTCTTATAATGTTATAATTCTTATAACTTTCGCGGAATAAGTCTTATCCCATATTAAAAATATTTTCATTTAGTTATTTTGAAAGTTTATACGTTGAAATAGTGCTTGCATTTTAATCGTTTTTAATGGAAAACCTAGTTTTGAGAATTTTATGTATAAATTCAATCATGCATTATTGTTTTTGACTTGAATTTTTCAAAATTATGGCTTTTTTAAGTTATTAAAATTTTAAACTGTTCATATAAAAAAATTGAGTTTGAGAAATTTAGTAAAATGTTCTGCAAACAAATTAAGTACCCAGGAACCCAGGTAATTATAAAGTTATAATCGTTTCTTTTTCATTGCTTCAAATTAATTTCAAATAGCAAACTTTGAGTTTTTCCAATAAAAAAACAAAATTAAGTGTAAATTAACTTAATTAAATTCATTGAAATTGCAAGTTTCAAAATAAAAAGCTTGTTTGTAGTACTTACCGACTTTGTATTTTCTTTGAGGCGTTGGCGTTGCCAAAGCGGCAGCAACGCACAAGGCGATGCACAGGAATACAATTTTCATATTTTCACTGTTGTGTCGACTACTACACTTGAAAGGCAAGCCAAGTAGTGTACCTAAACGTTGGATGCACCAAGTTTTTATACTAAAAAAATTCAAATCTCCCAATAACCTTTCCGATAACTTTTTATTTTGCACCAAATAAAACGATTGCGTTAATCAGCTGCCCGCTGAAACGAGTGCAGTCTCACAGATATTCGTTAATCGCAATTAATTAATGACATTTTTCGACTTTCAATTGTCTTATCAAACAAATATTATGTCTTCAAGTTAGTTACTGGGTGCAAATAGATAATGGTTGCTTTCAGAACATTGATATTAAAGGAATACAGACGCAAACATTTCAGTAATCATTTATTATGTCATTAAATATATTTCATGAAATACAAATTATCTATAGTCATCATATCCATGTGATTAATATAATGTTTAGTATCGAAAGGAAATGTCTTCACTAGACACACTAGACAACTTTGTAACGAGCCTTGAAGGAATTATGATGTCCTGATGTTTGCAGCTTCAACAATTCCTCCTTGATCAGCCGCGTGATTTCGCTCTTCGCCTTAGCGACAGCAATATCACTAGTACTTTCAATCGCCAAATACAATTTCCTTTCGCCTTCGGGCGGCATCTTCCCTGTTGCGACATAAGTGCCACGCACAGTGATCCCAGCCTCGGAATATTCACTGATTTGCGCCAGCGCTTCCTTAGACGTGACCCGCCAACGTGCTTGTTGCGGAAAGTCGTTGATTTCCAGTTCCTCTTCGTACTTCCTGAAAGTTTCCTCGGAATCATCATCCCCGCGATCATCATCATCCTTCGGCTGATAATTAAGCTTCGTGTTAAGTTTAGCCGCCAATTGTTCAGCAACAGTTTTCGCCGTGATGAGGGGATGACTGCCACTTCCCTTCAGAATCGACTCGGCAGCTTGCTGCGTGGCGAACTTCGTATCACCAGCCATGCTCTTGCTCAGGTTGATCCGTGACGCGAGCTTCTTAGCCAACTCGAGTTTGTCCACTGTCGAACTTTGGAGCGTTTGCGATGGATTGCCAACACCCAGCGGCGCTTTGATTTCCTTCACGGTCCGCTTCGTAGCAAACATGCTCTCGATTTGTTGGTCGATATCATGCTCGAGGTCTTCGTCATCGGAGTCGGCCAAGCCGAGCGCAGCTTTCTGGAACTTTTTGCGTTCGTTGACAGCAGCAGCTTCAACTTCGTCGAATTTGAAGCCTTTGCCGCTGAAACCGCCGCCCGTGTGTACTTTTTTGCCGTCCGCTTCCTGTTTCGCTTTGTAATTGTCCCATAACGTGCGCAGTAGATCCGGTACCGCGACGCTGGCCAGCTCGAAAGCTTTGACAATATCGCCAGAATAGCGATCCTGTTCCGGCGTAATGAAAGTGTAAGCGAATCCTTTGTTACCTGCACGTCCAGTCCGGCCACAACGATGCACATAGTCCTCGTAATGGTTCGGGCAATCGTAATTTACAACAAGGATTAGTTGTTTAACATCAAGACCGCGTGCAGCAACTGATGTTGCAATGAGGAGTCGGACGACACCATTTTTAAAATCGACAATGGTGCTGTCTCTGTCAAACTGATCGATGCCGCCGTGTAAAGACATGCAAGGATAGGCGGCTTTCATGAGGTCCTTCAACAGGATGTCGGCGTTTTCCTGTTTATCAACAAAGACGATGATCGAGCCGTGCTCCTGGTACAAACCAAGCAGTTCCAGGAGCTTGAGGAACTTCTGGTCTTCTTCGATGACAATTACATGCTGTTCGACTTCCTTGCAGACGACTGACCGCCCGCCCACTTGTATTTCAATAGGCCTTTGTAGGATGCGCCGGGCTAAGGCTTCCATTTGTCGGGGAAACGTGGCACTGAACATGACGGTTTGTCGATCCGGGCGCACATTTTCTATGATTCGCATCACCTGATAAAAAAAACAGAGGATAACTAGAGATAAGGCGGTAACGGAAATATGAATGTTTACCTGTGGTTCAAAGCCCATGTCGAACATTCGATCAGCTTCGTCAAGAACAATGTACGTGACGCGTCGGAGATTTGTGACTTTGCCGCTGTTTGCGGCGAGCATGTCGATCATGCGTCCCGGCGTACAGACGATGACTTCCGAGCCGCGCTTCAATTCAGCTATTTGCTCCGAGATGCCCGTGCCACCGTACACGCACACTGCATGCAGGTTCAAGCTCTTTGTAAACCGTTTAATGTCTTTGCCGATTTGCATGCAGAGTTCGCGCGTCGGCGTCATTATGATCGCAATGGGCCCGTCGGTTTCCTCAAGCGGCGGCTGATCTAGGATGTGCCTAAACATCGGTAACAGAAACGCAAGTGTTTTACCGCTGCCCGTTTTCGCAATGCCAATTAAGTCTCTACCTGACATGATTGCGGGTATGGCTTGCGTCTGGATTGGCGTCGGCTTTTCGAAGCCGAAACGCTTCAATATGTTCAATTCTTTCGTCGAGACACCGCACTGTGCCCAGCTACGGATCGGTTTTGGGCAACCACGACCTAAACAATCAATTCAGGTTACATATCTAAACGCGAGTTGGGCAATAGATACAATAAGTGTGTTCGTTTTACGCGTTTTTTACAATTTCACTCAGATCCAAATTAGGTTTTTTATTTAGTTTATTTCTGTATTCACTGCGTAATTAATGTTTGATCTCAGTGAAATTGGAATCAGCTAAGCCAAGTCTGGAAAACGAATATCCCTATTGGAAGGTGTACAGTGTGTCGCCGGTGCAGAGGGAAGTTTCCCTGCTTGTTTTTAACGTCTTGTAAACAAGCAGGGAAACTTCCCCCAACAGAAATGCAACAAAAATGTGTCCTCTTGTTAACTTGACAGGGGACATACTGTATTTTATACACTGAAGACTTTTACCTTTAACGCGTATTCCTTCCAATTCCTCTTTGTATGCGTCTACTTCTTCTTGAGTCATCTTTGCGATTTCTGGGACTTCAACATAGAAATTCTTCCGGAACTCTGGGTAAACCATCTCACTATGATCAACCTTCGCTAATTCCTTCTTCTGTTTATTAGCGATATTTGCCGCAGTGTCTTTCAAGTCTTCCATCTCTTCCTCAGAAGAGTATTCCAGGCCATCCTGGTTGGATTCCATGAGTTCCCCTTTGTTCATGTTTTGTTTGCTCTTGGCAACGCCAGTCACGATCACCATTTTATTCTGTTCAGCTTCTGTAGCATCTTTTGAGGGCTTCTTAATTCCGAACTTGTGTATCTGCCGCACTTCCTCATGCACGCCTTTCATGAACTCATCTAATGGATCAACATCTTCGTCGTCCACAAGCACAATTTCGGTTTCAACACTCATGGGAATCTTAACAACTTCCATGCTTTCTACTTCATCCTTTTTCTCTACCAATGGTGGAGTGTTTCCTTCATCTTCTTCATCAGCTCCATTCCCTTCAAGCTTGTCGACTTTGTCTTCATCTTCCGAGTCGTCCTCTAGGGACCATTTCTTAGCTGTTACTTGTGCCTCAGTCAGGCCAACAGGCGCATTAGTTGCCGCCACAGCAGCAGCTTCCTCTTCCTCCTTCTTCTTGCGCTCAGCACGCCAGCGCTCAATGCGTTCGCGTCGTTTGTTCATCTCTAGTTCGAGCTTCTTTTGCTCTTCTTCTTTGTCTAAATTGGCTGGATCAAAAGGTAGGTCATGCTCTTTCTTTGCATCTTTGGGTGAACGCGAACGCGACTTTTCTCGGCGGCGGTCTTTCTTGCGCTTATCGCGAGGATCTCTTCTAACATCTCTTTCTCTGCTTCTCTCCCTTCTTGGCTCACGTTCCCTGGACCGGCTTCTCCTTTCTCTGGATCTACTGCGCTTTTCTTTGTCCTTTTCGCGGTGACGATTTGATTTAGTGCGTTCTGGACGCTCGGTGGTACGTTCTTCTTTCCGATCGCGGCTTCTTGAACGGCGGCTTCGTTTGCGTTCTGGCGAACGTCTACAACAATGAAACATAATCGGATTTATTCGTATTAGGGAGAATTGACGTTAATATAAGTGTACTCACCCACTGCGAACCATTTCTATTTGCAATTATTTGTTGTGACTATTACGCACCGCAAACGCGATTAGGGGACAAAACAAAGCAGAAAATAAATATTTATAATGTTCTAACCTTAAAAGCGTTTTTTATTTTGAGGTTAGCTTCTTGGTGGGTTATTTGAAGCAAATAGGCATGCGCAAGGTCATGGTCATGCGCATGGCATTATCTTTTAAAATATCATCTCTTCCTATGCACGTCTTTTTCATTCCATTATTCCATATTTCATTCTTCGCGTATACGCATGCACGCTTCCGTCCCAACTAATACCGTTCATCTCAGAGCGGTGCGTACTTATGGTCTCTGCAATTTCAAATCTCTTCCGTACCCGCTCCCTTTATCCTTGCTCCCTTTAGTTTGCTTGTAATAGCGGTTGTAGTCGCGAATATCAGGAAATCATTAATAGCTAGGTCAAAAGTGTCTTTGGGGAAGTTGAACGCAATTAAATATTGCATCTTTTTTGTATTTGGCACTTTCTTCTAGCTCCAAAAGTTTGCATGTTATAGCGCTTTTTGTCTTTTTTTCGGCGGTTTTTTGCGAATATCAGGAAATCCTTAATAGCTAGGTCAAAAGTGTCTTTGGGGAAGTTGAACGCAATTAAATTTTGCATCTTTTTTGTATTTGTCACTTTCCTCTAGCTCCAATAGTTTGCCTGTTACAGCGGTTTTTGTCTTTTTTTCATCGGTTTTTCGCGAATATCAGGAAATCCTTAATAGCTAGGTTAAAAGTGTCTTTGGGGAAGTTGAACGCAATTAAATTTTGCATCTTTTTTGTATTTGGCGCTTTCTTCTAGCTCCGCTAGTTTGCATGTTATAGCGGTTTTTGTCTTT
>JARJDT010025874.1:0-17893 GCA_030264655.1 Leptusa sp. GC000079 | reverse complement strand
ATTCATTAAACCATTTTGCTGCTTGGTAAGTAGCACTCTTCTTTGTTATGTTGTTTATGTTTGATGCTATGTGAATATGATCATTTGTTCGTGTATTGTAAGTGTGTACTTGGTTGTTCGGTAGTATGTTCATTGTCTCAATTTCTAGGATGTTATTTACTACCTTGTACATAAGTTTTACACTATCCAAATGTATCAATTGCCTTATGTTTAAGATCTTTAAGTCCCTGTATAACTCTTCGGTATTTGTTCTGTTGTCTTTTCGAAAGAGAATTTTGACTAGTTTGTTTTGTGTTATTTGTACTTTGTCTAGGTCTCCTTTCCTTGCTTGGCCCCACGTTGCTGCCAAGTATTGTATCTGTGATTGAATGTATGCGTAATATATTTTATATTTTGTTTCGTCATCAAGATGCTTTGCATTATTCCACAGTTGATAGCTTATATTGTTCAGCGCTTTTCTTATCTTTCTTATATGGTTTTCATAGTTTAGTTTTTCGTCTATTTCTAGTCCCAAATATCTTGTCGTTGCTAGTTGTTTTAGTTCTTCTTCACCGATGACTAATTTCACATTGGCGATTTTACGTTTTCTGTTTCTTTCGAAGATTATATAATTGCACTTTTTGGTGTTTAGTTTTATACGGTTGGCTTCCGTCCATTTACATAAGATGTTTAGATCATTTTGCGCTCTTGTCATGATAATTTCCTCTTTACCTGCATGGAACAGTACTGCATCATCTGCGTACAGCACCATTTCACCACTAATGTTGTTATCAACAATATCATTTATATAAATAATAAATAATATTGGGCCTAGCACAGAGCCTTGTGGCACTCCATATTTTATACGCTTTCTGTCGCTCGGTATATTATTGCACATCGTAAATTGTTCTCTATCCTGCAAGTAGCTTTTGAGGATGTTAATTGCCATATGCCTGATGCCTAATTTTTGTAGTTTTTCTAATAATTTGTCATGGTCTACTACATCGAATGCCTTGCAGAAGTCCAGAAAAGTCGCCATTACTACTTGTCCTTCTCCTATATGTTTATATATATATTCTAATGATGTGGTGATAGCAGTTTGAGTACTCCTTCCTTTTCGATATGCGTGTTGTTTAGGCATTTTCATGTTTATGTCCTCCAGGTAGTTTACTAGTCTGTTTTTCAATAATGTCTCAAATATTTTTGCAAATGTGGTGATCACTGTGATTGGTCTATAATTCGCTGGCTCATCTTTCGCTCCAGATTTGTGAATGGGCGTGATCTTTCCTACCTTCAGTATTGCCGGGTATTCTCCTTTTTTAATATTCTCATTGATCACTATCGCTATTATTGGTGCTATTGTGTCCCGAACCATTTTTATTATTTTAATCTTCAGACCATCATATCCAGGAGCGGAGTTATTCTTCAAACTATTTATAATTTGTGTGATTTCATCACCGTTCGTTTGTCTCATGTACATATTTGTGGATGCGTCATATTCAAGGGTGCATTTTGACTGCTGAGATTTTCCGATTACATTTTCTGCCATGTTTGTGAATGTGTCATTAAATTTGTTTGAGATCTGTTTCTTATCTTCAATGCTTTTCCCTTTGTCTTTTATTTCCAAGGTCTCGTTTCCCTGTTTCTTGTTCATATTTATTGTTTGTTTTATTATTCGCCACTTACTTGTCATTGAACTTCCAGTTTCCTCCATTTTTCTTCGTATGTGTTCTTGTTTGTTTTCCTTAATTTCGTTCCTCACTTCCTTTTTTAGTTTTTGGAACATTATTTTGAAGCCATCATTCATCGGGTTTTTTTTCATGTGGGTATATTGTTCATTTCTTGCTTTTATTTTCTGCTGTAGTGCATATGTGAACCATCCTTCTGCTAAGTTGTTTGTAGTGTATCTCTTGGTTTTCTTCGTACAGCTCTTGGTACATTTATCTATTATGTCACTTAAAGTGCTGAAATTCATGTTATTATTTTCATTGTTGTTTAATTCCCTTTCAATTTTTAACTTGAGTTCATTATAATTTATTATATTTGCAGTGTATACTTGTCTTTTCTGGTCCTTCTGTTTCTCCTTCAGTTTTATCTTTACATCTAGTATCTTATGATCAGAGATATGATGATCTTCCATTGTTATCCTGGTTTCGCCGTTGAAATTGTTTAGTACATGATCGATTATTGATTTCCTGCCAGTCCTTGGGTCAACTCGTGTATAGTCGTCATTGGTTATCCTGTTTTGTATTTTGTACCCATTAGCTTGATGTGTCTCATAGTAATCAATGCTATTTCTCTCTTGCTGCAATAGACATATGTTGAAATCTCCTATTAGTATCGTGTTCTTCATCTTAGTGTTCTCATCTAGTAACTTTAGAAATGTGTCATACCTTGAAATTGGGGCTTTGTATATTCCAATAATATTGATCTGGAGTTCAGATAATTTTATCCCAATTAGATTGTTCTTTTCTTTATCCACTTTAATTATTTCTGTATGCTTTAGCTCTTCTTTTACATAGATTGAAATACCTCCTCCTCGATCTTCTCTGCATACATGTGATCCTTCATATCCGCGAAATGTTATTCCTCCTGTCTCTTCCTTATATAACCAGGTTTCGGTGAATATTGCTATGTCCGGCTTTTTTTCTATGATAAGTATTTCCACTTCTTCTATTTTATGTCGTATGCTCCTCACATTTATGTACAGTATTTTTAGTTCTTGGTTGCCATCCTTTAGTTTTTTGTTGTTCTCCCTTCTGCTGTCTTCTGTTGCGGTTGTTCGATTATAGTTGGATAACCGTTAATGAACTTCAGTGTTATATCTTGTGCTCCCTCTGATTTCAATCTATCAAATTCTTCAAAAACTTTGTTTCTCGCTTGTAGTTGTATTTTGGTGTACTGCTTGCTTATTCTTATTTCGTTTTTCTTTTCCTTTAGTAGTTTACCATTTCGCAAACAATCAACCACATTCTCCTTCATACTCATTGTAACCTTTGCTGGTCTCAACTTCCCCGAAAGATACTTTCCCATTCTGTAGACCTTGAAATCAGTTGCGTTTCTTCCTTCCAATAATATATCTAACACCTCCTTAGCTTTGTCTCTATCTTCTCTTATTCTGTCTTCTTTGTCAGCAGAGGTACACTCAGGTAGGTTATATATAATAAGATTGCGCGAGTTTCTCTCTCGTTCCTCAATTTCCTCCATTATATTTTCTTCCCTCTTCCTGTTTTCCCTTGGCTGATTCTTTATATCGTTTATTTGCTGTTGTAGACTGATGTTGATGTCAACCTGTTCTTCATATCTATTCCTTAGTTCAATATATTGAGCCTCAATACTGTTTAGTTTCTCCATAACATCATTTAGCGTATATTCTTTTTCATGTTCTTTGGACTTTGCATTCGACGTGCTGTGGTTGCCCTGGTTGCCTTTGTGTTCAGGAATCCTAACCTCACTTCTCCTTTGTTTAGGTTTTGAACAATCAAGACATTTCCATGCCTTTCCTGCCTTGCCCATTGCGACTAACTCGTCTTTTGTGAGCCCGGAGCATTCTTGGCACACCCACGACATACAAACTCCGATACATTGAATTGAATATTTGCCTCTTAAACTTTTCTTGCATGTTGCACACGCCGCCATCTTGTGCTTTGTTGCTTGTTCAAAGCAATTGATATGCGGTACACTGAGGGTGGGAACGTGGGGTTGTTGATAATGATTAAATCGGTACAAATAAGAGAAGCACTACCGGAAGATGGTGGTAATCGAAGCGTATTGTTAGTGTATGTATATGAGTGTTATTGTTATTACAAAGTTCCTGCACCAGGAAATGCATAAAACCGTCCACGTCTGCTTCTATTCTATTCTACAGAAGCAGACTTGAAACGCCTGGAGATATTTTCATTTTGATTAAATGCTAAATGCATCTTGCCTTGCCAATAGTACATAGAGAGAA
This sequence comes from Leptusa sp. GC000079, assembly GCA_030264655.1. Classification (NCBI taxonomy): domain Eukaryota; kingdom Metazoa; phylum Arthropoda; class Insecta; order Coleoptera; family Staphylinidae; genus Leptusa; species Leptusa sp. GC000079. Next base: position 13,962 of record JARJDT010025874.1, on the reverse strand, counting down.
TGATAAATTAATAAGAAACAATGTCAATATGTAATTAACATATTCATGAACAGCTTATCAAGTAGGAAGGCTAAAGGTTGAACACAAAACAATATAAACTACCCAATAGCCCTTTTAATCTTGATCTTTCGTTTCGATGAAACCTTGTTTCATGTAATTTACATGCACAAAATAAGCTAAGCCTTTCGCTACCAAGTTCCAACCTGTAACATGTTAGTCTAAACAAACTCAAAGACACTGTTGTTGACTTAGCGATTGGTTAATGATTTTCTTGTCGCATTCTTATATTAAATGCTTGATGTTTTTGTCTTGTAGAACCGGAAAGTACAAAGCCCAAAGTCTTGTTATCATTTCATATAAGATATTCGTATACTGCGGCTATCTGTAAGCTATGCGGATAAAATGGTCCTTTGTCCTTGCGTTTATCCCCGACATACCCCCGAGTTCGATCACAGATACGATAATAACACACGTTTACAAGTTACAACGAGAAACGAACGACAACACGATGAAGTATTTCTAATATAAACGCACAAGGACTAAACATCCTTTATCGTCCTTATCGTCCCTGTGTATCTCTCAATGCACATTGTACAATATGCTCATGTTAAAGTACAGTTTACCGGCATAAGGACGCCAGGACATGGGCGCAAATAAGAGCCTAGGCTTCGACTACTCCAACTCCTGTGTCTAAGCGATTACATTGCTGGCGAAACGATTCGGGGAAGGGTTGTGTGCAGGTATGCCTGGTGCGGGCGCGCTAAGGAGCGAGGGGTGCAAGGGGTGCGAGGGTACAGGAAGAGGTCCTTCGGCAACCGGTAGGGTATCGTATGGTATGGTTGTCGCGCCGGTGCAGGTCGGTTTGATAGGACGGGAATTGTTTGAACGCGAGGTACATATTAATGTTTCTGGGGTAGATGTCGTTTCGACTATTACGTTCGCGTTACCTTAGATAATTAACCGTAGACTATACATAACAAAGCCAACGACGACAAGGACGCAGACAAAGACGATGTGAATATTAAACAAAGGATCCGCGCTGGCAGGATACCAGTGACACTCAGTGGTGTCTACCATACCAGTATAAGTACAGCTACAGAGCATAGGCAACAGAAGCGGTAGAGTTTGAGCAAATATGGAACGGATAAATAGATAAACAGATAAACAGAAGACTAAGTGAATTCGTATTCATGTTTAGTTAGTTTATCATATCAACAACAAATTAATTAACTGATTCATTCCTTATAAACAAGCTATCAAACAGAAATTGCAAGAGCTTATATGGGCTAATGCCTCGTTATTGTATATCTAATAAGATGCCATTGCTATTGCTATTGCGATTGTACATCAACGAAAAACAAATAAACACTTCACCTTGAATGTATAAGAAAATCCCAGGTTCTTTCTATTTCCTTGCTTTATTTAAAACAATACCGTTGGGCAATGTATTTAAACAGACAGTCGAGATAAGACAGATAGACAGACAGGACGACGTTGGGGCATATTAAAGTTGCACATGTGCTGTGTGCCCTGTGTCACGTTCATCCCTAATTCTTTAAATTCAATATGTATAACAAGTGAAAAGAGTCGACTGAAAACGTTAATAATAGAAATTACAAGTTGAAATCTATGCTAATAATATTAGAGATAAAGGTGAGAATGTGATGACAACAAACCACAAAAACTTGATTTAAATGCAACTGGTTTTTGCAACACGTTGGAAATTCGATAAAAACGTACCGCTTCAGGACCGGGATGAATTTTTGTGCCTCTATTTTTAGTTGATTAAAACTCTCCGCCAGACTTTTTCGATTTTTTTGCCATTTTACATATGAATTAATAAAAAAAAACTATAAAGCCTCAACTACAAAGGTTGTTTTATATATTTATTAGAACTTGTTCGTATTGTATTTGTGTTGCTTTTGGAAATATGAAAAGTTTTGTTGCGGTGAAAAGAAAAATTAATATTACAAAAGCAACCGCAATTTCCTATAAAAATTTCATTCTCGCCGATGTTGAACTAAACTACAATATAATAATAGAAACTGCTTTGCTGAAAAGTTGCAAATGAAAACAAGAAAATGAAGACAACACAAATTGCAAAGAGAAACAGGAAAATTTATCCAAAGCACGGCGAAAAACAATTTTTTATTTCGCATTTATTTTGTGTCGTACCCGTTGCATAGTGTTATCCTTCATTTTCTGCTTATATTTGTTGATTGCTTGTTCGTTTTTCTTATAAATATCTCTATGCGTCCGCATTTCTTTTCACATAAGTAGAAATTGCGTTGACATATTTGACATTTCTTTGAATTTGCCATTTATCTTCCATTCTTCTAAAGAATATTTTTTATACATTTATTCTTTATACTATTCAAGACGCATCTCACATAAGTATAACACATGCAAATAAATTGTAGTTATAAATGACCATGGATGTTATTTGTAAGATTTGCATATACAAACTCGATCTTTTGCTACACCTCCACATTTAATGTTTTATAAGTTTCGTACTAGTTCACTAGAGTACTATGTAAAGCAATTCTATTTGTTGCCCGGCGCGTTCTCTTCGCATAGCTTGAGAAATGTATCGTCGAGTGCCGTTGCAAACGACCAGAAAACGTGCAAGCAAAACTTTCAACACTAGAAAAAAGTACAGCATGAGCACGAACAACCAAGAACAAGCAGATGTGCATTTCACACGCATTTATTCAGGAGTTTTCAGGACGAACGACTAACAGAAAGGACAACCTTCAACCTATAATGTCATCCCTTAGTTTAGTTTACGTTCAATTCACTTTACTGTGGTTGCAAGTTGCAATACATTGTGGGCATACAAAGTAAAAAAAAGGCCTTGTTTTATTGTCATTTATTTTTGTGTGTTTATGTCCTAGTTATTTCTTATCTTTTCTAGTCTATACTTATAGGCATGTTTACCATGTTTGCCAAGTTTCGTTGTTATCCCCAACTGTATGTAAGATAATAATGTATAGGTATTGAAGAAACCAACAGACGTTAATTGCATAAGACTTGTCATCGTGATTGTGACGATATTCAGCTTGTAACTGGTGAAAGTCACACACAGTTTCGTGACAGTTTCACCTTATCTACTACTCTGTTTTCTGCATTCCGCTTCCATTATCCCTATTTTTGTAACTCTTTTTTCTATTGTCCATGGTACCATTAGCATATTGAACGTATTCATTGATTTTCAGTCAGATCATGAAATAAAGAATGCAACGAAAATGAAATGAAAGAATAACGAAAAGCGCTCAAAGTTTAATTTACAAGATTAAAGCAAAACTTTGAATTTGGGTTAAGTGTACATTACATTAAGATAAGAGCAACAGCGAGTGCCGAGAAGAGAAGGTATGAGTACTAACAAGGGGCCATCTCATCTCATTGTCCATGGTGTATAAGCTGAAGTTGTTTGTCGGTTGTCCTTTCCTCAGTTGGCGTTGGCATATCCCCCTAGTCCTCGTCCTCAGCGTAACTCGAACATTGAAATGAAATGACAACATCAGTTTACGATGAGGAAACGCATACCTCGAGTCTCGACAAATGGCAATGCCAACTTCATAAGATTTCCACTGGTAACGTGGTAACACTACGCGCATTTGAGAATGGCGCGACGATGAGGACTCAAGGCGTCTTTATGTTTACATTGGTTGTGTTTATTCAGCCACCGAGAAAAGGGCGATTCGACCAAAGTCTCTTAGCTGTTGCTTTGCTCTCGCTGTTGCTCCTGTTCCTATTGGCAAACTTATCAGTCAATTCTAGACAGCTCAACTCTGAACTCAATGAATGTTTGTAGCTTTCGAATGCAAACATTTACCACCTACAAAGAGAGCAACTGAAGAAAAGTGAAAGTGTTGGCAAAATTCTAATCATAAAAGCGAAATAAAATCAATATGAGCAATAAAGCAATTTGAATTGTCAGTCATAATTTACAACCGCGACTATCGATCGTTATCACTTTTGTTGTGTGCATTTTGGCAGTCGCTGGTGTAGGTGTGGTGAATTAGAACCAAATCAATGAACGAATAAAGAACGAAAAGTGCATTTGGGATCGCGTGCCTTCAACAAACCAAGTCACTTCCAAAATAGAATCGATTTCGATTAGTCCTTTTTACGTTCTGATCTTATTGAGCAGAGGTATTGTGATCACGAAAATTTTCGCTGCCTAATTTCACGAAAAACGCCAATTTGGCTTAAGAGATCATAAAGTGGTGTGGTGCCCGCACCAATTTATTTCCTTCGACTTCGACACGTAATCATCCAGCATGTAGTATCTAGCGATGATACCCTGCCTGACTACGATATATTTCTTTCTTGTAATTTAGTTTTACGCTGGTAACCAGTACCTAACAAAGTGCTCTTGCATGCAACTAGGAACTCGAACTAGCAGACTGACACGAAGCACAGCTTGCTGCTTGCATTGCAATCGACGTTTACCGTTTACCATGGAGTACAAAAGCATCGCTCACGGGAAACACGAACCAGGAAATAACTACACGAAATGTGTTAACTTAATGTGTAACTAAAAGAAAATAAACCAACTCTAACATTCGCAGTGTAATGTATAGTAGAGTAGGTACATTGGAGATGAGTGAATCCAAGTTCAATATATGAAATAACATTTTTCGATTCGTCCGTTTCATTCATTCGGTTCGATTATTTCCCTTTCATATATCGTATATGTATTATTTTATCATTCTTTGTTGTCGAGTTATGTTTTCTATCATCTTGATATAAGTAAAAATAATAAATAATAAGCGGAAAACGAGGATGAATCGAACAATATACAACAGAAAACAGGTCTTAGCGTAAAAGAATAAAAAAAAGAAATGGAATAGGTACGTACTTACTAAAACGAGAAATTCGTCTTTTCAGCAAGAAGAAAGCTTTTTCATCCATACAAAGCTTTCGACAATAAGTAGAAAACACATTATCGATATGCTTTCGATTCATTTCAGATACGTGAATGTAACTAAGTTCGTGAATGTGTATTAGACTATTTTTGTGCAATAAATTCGCATTTGGTTGCTATTAGCAGAACCGCATTTGCTTAAGTAATGCGAAAATGATAAGCATGCCATATTAAGGGTGGTAAATTCTGCTGCAATACTGATGCTGATCGACATCAATTCGTTCTTCCTTTCTATTTTCTCATATTCAATTTATATAATCCTAATATCTCACGAATAAAGAACGAAATAAAAACGAAATAAACCCAGTAACATACCACAAAAAATAATAATAAAAAAATATTATTTATTATGTGAATAAATTGCTCATTTAACGTTGCGTAGTTATAAAATTGCTATCATGTGTTGCATGGCGCTATATCTATTACCGTTAATTGTAATTCAATACATGGAAAACTTGTTCAAATTTAGCAAAATATAATGATGCCATATCGAATATCAAATAACCGAATCAATGATCCTCATCACCAAATCAAATCAAAACTACTATTTAAACATACTGATTGAGCATGCATCTTTGTTAATTATGCAAACATTTATTCGTTCATTACATTTCGCGATTCGTGGAGGCCGAAAAATGGGGAAATTTCGTAAAATCCTAAACAAACAGACCGATTTCAAATGCTCGAATGTGCCAAAGTGCAAATTTCCGGCTTTCGTATTTGTTTAGGCACTTTAGCTACTTCCTCTAGCACTCAAAACATTTTACAAAAGTCTCAAATCCCAGTTGTGCTACCGTTGTTGTTTTCCGCGCGAGCGTTAATTTATGACAAATTTGCATGTTACAATAATGCCGAGTTTTTATTTGCTTGCTCTTTGATTTCTCCTTCCTGCGCCCTGTGCCGTTTCATTGCGTAGGTAAGAGATACGCGTAGAAAATGTATTTTGGTAATATTGATAACACTCGTAAAACGTATAAAGAAAACGAATAAAGGCAAATGCCGCAAATTTATGATTTAATTTACTTTGCGTTCCTCTTATATTCTCTTCCTGTTCTCCTAACTTGTTCCTTCTGCTCCCAACAACTCCGACCACTCGACGCTTCACGTATAAATAATATACAAAACCGTTAACCGTTGCCGAGTACAACGAAGATCTTGCTGCTTGCAAGTTGCGCGCAAAATTTGAACGGAAGCAAAGCAAAATATGAAATATGAAAATTCATATTAATATTAAAACAAGCAAAGAAAATAAGAGAAAAGACGTAAGCAAAAGCAAATAAGAGTATGAGGCTGATGGCGAGGTAGTGAGGTAAAAGCAGGCGCATCATGTAAATGGAGAAGGGCGAATGCCTTGATAGAAAATCGCTAAACTAATAAACCAATATGAATATCAATATCCGCGCGGGATATTTGTGTGCAGCATGCGCAAAATGGAGGTACGCGTGCTGCAAGAGTCGACTAATATCAATGGAAAATTTATAATGATTGCTAACATAAATCAAGTTTAATATTTGCACATACTACCATAATTCTCGTACTTGTTACCACCGCATTACTGGCTGGATGCAATTTAAAATTTCGAATTTCCTCTCGTAAATATTCGCGAAAAACGAGTCCAGTAGAAAGAAGCGAGCATGTATAGTAACTAGTAACACGAGGTAATGAAATAGATAAAAACGGATGCATCACGTTCCTAGTGAAAGAAAGCGAGATGAGAGAGTGTCATGAAGAGCAAATTTAATAAGATTTAAGGCTTTGATTCAGTCCACAGCTGAGAACTAAGGGTGGAAACTTGTGATCTATACACTTATCAATATATATTATATAAGTAGTATAAGTATAAGTAGAATGTATGGAAAAATCGTATTTGCAGTTGTTTCTAGCAATTTGTCACATAATTTAAACTTATACTTACTTAGTTACTTGCATCATTAATTTGAAGAGTAATTAATGCACGTCCTAGGATTATATACCGTCTGATTGTCCCCCTGCTTAATTTTTTAGTTTGCACTATCAACTAGCGTGGGTTAATGGGTGATGTTACAATTTGTGAAGGGTGAACAATTTAACCTTGGCACTTTGGTATGGTAGATAGCAATTTAATGAGCATAATTGTTAGTTTTGCAGCATCAACAAGCTCAATCCCAAGCTTGAAAAAACACCACTAAAGCGAGTATTCCGTAGTCAAGAAAAACAACGATGGAAAAGGGAATAAATTCCTTGACTACGGAAGCTAAGCAAAACAAAAACCAAATAGTCTGCTCTTTATTTGCATGTTTCGGTTTCGTTTGAATTTTTACTTCCTTACGTTTGTGAGGGTTATCTGTTATCGCGTTAATGAGCCGCGTTTATTACTTTTTTTTACTTCGCCCGCGATTCCGCTCCTTTTATCTTTCTGCCTCAACTTCTACAACAATTTACTTAAAGCGCGTCGAATGTAATAGAAATGGAAGGAAAACAATTAAAATAATTAGAATTAAAGGAAACAATGAACTTGAATCGAGTAATAGTTCGTTTTATGGATCCTGGAATCAAGGAAAGCAGATGAAGATGCTAGTCAGAAAAGTAGATAGAAAACAGAAGGGAGAAAGTTAAAAAAGAAGTAAATTAACCCAATTTAAATTCATTGTAAGTTAAGTAAATTGCAAGCAATTGAAAGGAATACGAATTACTATTAATACAAAAGGTTGAATCTTTTGCATTTAACGTGAACACCAGCAAAATACCAAATAAATTTACTTAATAATTATTTGGGCTGTTTTTGAAACGATAATTTAACGCCTACGTGAAGAAATTGCGTCTAAATTTTGGGTTGAAAGTGAAATCTGCCGATTTTGAATTTTTGACGCGCAAAAAAATTATAAATTATTAAATTACGCGAACAATTTCACGCTTGACGTCGTTCGCCACATGTTATCAGGTACTTCAATTTCACCCTCGCCTTAACGCTTCCCATCTAAAGTGTAAAATCCAGCGGTGTAAGTCGCAGGATGGCGAAGGAAAACGCGAACCCTCCGAATGCTTTCTACACTTTTTACTTTCACGTGTCGCATTTACTTCCGTACCTACATTACTTATTTTTCCAACATGTTGGAAAGCAGGGAAAGCGCAAGGATCAAGGCCAGGAGCACATCTGCGATAGGTGTCAATGCATTGCCAAACCGAAACTGACACTAGAAAATCATTCACTCCCTCTTATGCCTTATGCTTAATATATTTTTCATCCGTTGTGGATTTTTCTTTTTTTTCGAGGAGCGGAAATATTCTAAATAGTAATGCAATAAGCGCTGCAATGTTGCACCAGCAGGAGGAAGCAGGAGGTAAAATCGCGATGCACCCTACAATCGCCATCAAGATGTAGCGATGTACTTTATGACATCTGGTTTTTCTCTCATTTTATGCTCGCTTTGCGTTCCGTGCTTCATCTTAAAAGGGGGAACGTGGATCGTCTCTAGGTTGGATGCGTGATGCGTGTGTAACTGATGCCAAGGCTAAGGACTAAGGCATCTCGCGATGCCTTAGTTCCACTGTTCTCTGCAGCCCACAGAAAACCCATCTTACCCATCCTCTCAAGTAGGATTAGAAATTGCCTCATTAGAATACGAAATTTCCCCCCTATTTTGCGTAAAAAAATATAAGCAACGCCAAATTCAAACAAACTTTGTCTTAGTTAAATTAGGCTAAAAGTTTAAATGATTCTGTTTATCTTGTCTTTTTTTCTTTCTTTAGTGGGGTGTTACTTCTTTTATTAGCTATCTTAAGAATTAAAATGCGTGTTTGTGCAGTAATTAATGGATCTTCAGCATGTTCTTTATATTTTTCATTAAATTCCATGCGCTTTGCTTTGCGTCGGGCCCGTCGGTTAAGAGAAGAAAAAGATACACTAAATAAAACATAGACCCGAAAAACTGAAGAGTTATTCAAGCCAAGTGCAAGAAGCGGAAAAGTTAAAGTTTTCATTCATTTAGTAGCATTTGCTACCAGTTTTTCCAATTAAAAACGTTCTCGGTCGACGTTAAAATTACAAGTTTGTGTAGTAAATGAGGAAGCAAAAAAGGACGCGCTGAACTGAAGAAACTTAAAGTTTTGAAGCAAAATTAACTTCGGAAAAAAAACACTTTAAAAGACTTTAGTTATTTATTAACTAGCATAAAAACGGGCATAAACGCAAATTAAAAGCTTAAATTAATTACGTAAATATTACCCGGCAACTTAAGAGTTATCTGATTCTAGATTACCTTTGAAAAATTCGCTTTGACGTTGATGCTATGAAAATGTTGGTACAATACGCACACGTAAATAAAAACTGCTTAATTGCGCAAATAAAATGAATATCATAAAGGAGAAATTCTTGGCGAGCTCTGAAAGCGTCGTTACCGGAAACCTTAAAAACCTAGGAACGAGAAACGAAGTCCGGAACGGGAAGTATAAACTTTTTATTTACTTTTTTTGCAAGGCGAGAAGCAATCTGAACGAACGAATGTTTCATTTCACTCAGTCATCCTAATAAAACTAATACCTGATTAAGTCGATAGCATCTTAACTTCGCGACGCTTGATCTTAAAACTTCCTGAAATCATCCGATCCTTAAACTCCCTTTAAACTGCTTTAAACTCTGTTAAGCGTGTGGCATAAAGTGAGTCTTGTTGTTCTTGGCGAATCAAAACGGCATGAAATTAGGTGTTTTATATTCAAAAGTTGTCACTCACTTTTACTTTTTGTACATAAGATCCTGAGCGTTTCCGTTTTCGTGGCACTTGTAATGTTCCACCGGCTGGTTTTCTTATTTTTAACCGCCTACTTTATACTTTGTTTGGCTAACATTGTACCTATATAGATATATTTACTCTTTATCTTAGACCTGGGAACGTTCCTGAATTTTAAAATACAAATTTTAATTCTTTGATATACCTAAGGATAAGATACACCATAAAGGTAACGTTCGGGATGATATAAAAAAACTCCCAGGGAGTTTTTTACGAGGCGCAAGAGAACAATAAAATTAACATGAAATTATAAGAAAAAAACGTACCAGCAACTGTCAAAGTAGCGTTGCGACTTCTCGCCTTCCCTAAAGCATTGGCAGCTTCGCAGAAGTAGACGCCACCATCCGACTCCTTCCTGCCATGCACGACCCGTAGGAAGAACAAGCTACCTGCCGGCAAAAGGACACGATGGCTGCGTGTGTCCTGCGCTGCTGTCCGCACCGGCACCCCATCTCGATACCATGTGATTGTTGGTTCCGGTTCACCAGTGGCGTGACAATTTAATGTTGCTGGCTCGTGTTTCGCAACCGTCACATCAATAGGATGCTCAGTGATGCGTGGTGGTTGTTGCAACGTGTGTTGGTAACCTGAAAGCACAATAAACACATCGCACTTTAGTTACACGCATACATAATAAATAAGGCGGGTAATTTTAGTCAAATTATTTTTTAAATTCGAATAATCAAATACGGTCATGAAGCAAATTCACAGCACTAATAATAAACACAGCGGCTAAGACTAAAAAGCGGGAATATACGGTTAGCAATATTCCACTAATATTGCTCGATTTAGCTGGGCTAGGCTAGCTCGGCTAGGATTAATCCATGCCTATTCCTTAGCTAATACCCAGGAACCCAGGCAAGGAACGCACTGACGCACCAGCAATACATACGTAATGCCGCAAATGCCGCCAACCGCCAATGCAGGCGAATACGGAGAGCAGGCAATAGCGGCACTGAGAAGAGACTACGGCTAAAGGACTAGGAGAGGTGCGCCTGGATGCGGAACAACGTGATTCCTGCCGGTCCTGGTTGTTTAGTACGTTGGATGCTTAATGTATGCATAATTTAATTACGACCGTAAGCTGCTTCATAACACACTAAAACAGGGCAGAATGCTACCCGTACATGTGCCTGAACTTACCTAAAAGCAGGTGGGTAACTAATACAATAATAATTCAGGAATTTAGAACGTTTATTGTTTATGTATGATCAATAATTGTGTATTAAGTGTACATGTATAGTACAAGTGCCTATAACAATTTTCGTGTATCTTTAATAGAAAAAATTGCAATGAACAATAATGATGAAACTTAAATAAACTTAATGAAATTATACTTTAATTAAAATGAAAATGAGCTCATTGCGCAGTGTATTTGCATTCAATTGGATTATGGTGATAGTTGTTGTGGTGAAATTGGTCTTTTGATTAGCAAGTGAAACTCGGCTGATGGTCCTGCCACTCCTGCCGCGGACGATAACCAAATACCGAGAACGCCGCGACGTGTTTGGCCGGTTATGTCATTAATCAGCAGCAAATTGGCAAAAGGTTTTAATTAATGACGTACCTACGCACATTGCATATGAATACAATCAGTGCATCGGTGTGCAATTGCACTGCAATGCCATTCGGGTTATTATTAGAATTATTAAACGCATTTTTCGCTGTTGTGCCTCATGGTTACGTTTCGATAACGTGACATGTGTAATTTATTTATTTATGCGTTTTGATTAGGTCTACCCGTTTCGGCATTTCAGCAAACCGTCCCAGGGCGCACCGCATGTATATATTGAATGCCATTCATCAATTATTTATCTATAAATCATCGTTTATTCGTTTGTTGTTTTGTTGTCGCGAACCGCGGGCCTCATTTTTATATTTGTTGGTTCAATGCCACTATATTTACTTGCAATTGAGAATGTTCATTTGATTTTGAAATTTATACAGACTGTTCAGGTTGACTTTTGACCAAACAAACGTAAAAACAGCTATGAAGATTGAAGCAAGATGAATAAATGTATGAAAATATACTTTGGGCATGTAAATATTTGTTGCCGCAATAAAAATAAAAATGCGGCGCAAATATTTAGAAATAATAAACCGCACGAAATGTTCGTCTTCGCCCTTCGTCTGTGTACGTTCGCGTCTCATATGGAATGTGGAAGATTGTAGAAATTGGCGAGAAAATTGCCTGGCGTCTACCACGTTGTTGATTACACTGTCGAGTTTGAGACGTCGCGACGTTCGTCGCCGAAAGCAGTGCGAGCCCGGCTCCTCCACGCGCTCCTCGTTCCGGTTTCTAGGGTTGTAACGGAAAGCAAACGTGAAGCAGAACGGGAAAAGAGCGAAGTCCTGAGAGTCAAACTCATAGCCATAGCCATATAGCCAAGCCAAGAGAGGAAAAGAAAAACAAGTACAATTATACTTTACGGGCGTGTGTAAACGGCTCGCGGCCGTCTTGTAAGTGCCGCCGTTGTCGTCGTCTTTAGTCGACGACGTCGTCGACGTAATAAGTCTGGCCGTTCGCGTCGCGCAAAACGACCTACAAAATTGCTCCAAACGGCGCAATAATAGCTGGGATACGAGAGATCGACCGAATGACTTTCCTCCATTCTCTGACACCGACACGCTGATTTTCAGCTTGGACTTTTCTGCGGTTGTCGGAGTATGAGTATCCATGCGCTTCATGACGCTCGATTTGTTCGCGTTTGCTTACTTAACCGAAACTCATTCACAGGATATAAACAATTTTCACCAAATATTCCTCGAAATAAACCGCTCTAACAAGCACGCAAAGGCCAACAGGACAAGAGAAAAACAAAAATAAATAAAAGAATGACGGCACCAAACGACAGGAGACAATTATTTTTATGTGCAATGCGAAAACAAGATAAAAATAATAGAAAATAAACTTGCCGCTTCGGTCGGGGGTAAATAAAATATGTAGAGGAATAAATGGAACAAACAAAGAAACATGCGAAGATAAAAAACACACCAAATTTGAGATGAGAATATAAAACAAAAAATACATATAACAAAAGCGAGAGTTTTAGCGAGCAACAAACAGAAACCAATCTAGATTTTCGGTTGTATTTATGTGGAACATTCATACTGATTTAACTTTTCTTCTTTCGGCATATTTCATTCCTCACATCCTTACATGACAAAAAAACAAATGATGTAAACAGAATCAAATCTTGATGCATCGCATCAGACAAACAATAAGAATAATGCATATAAAATAAATAACAAATAAGAGAAAGTCATAGGAAAAACAAGGAGGCTGACTAATAAGCAAAGAAAAAAAAACTAATAAAAGTGCAACAAGAACAATGCGGATGAGAATTGAAGATCGGAGTCAATTTGATCTTGTGGCATGATAAAAATTATCTATTGCTGTTGTCTCCTCATTCCGCTCATTCTCGCAAACTCCCTGCATTTTCTTGTTACTGCTTTTTTGCTCTTTGAGTGCATTATAAACGTTTCAACAACTTTTACTGCTAGAATATTACAACGCTTTCGTGGAATAGTGCAATATAGTCGAATAGCCCAATGCATATTAGACGTCATCTCCTCCAAGTCAGCTTAAATACAATTGTAACTTCTTCATTTTCGTTACTAAATGCTAGAATGCTATACTGTCTGGAATGTTTTCACATCTCGTTCCGTCTGGTCTGGTTTTGATTCAAGTGAATGAGTCGGGAGTCTAGTCGACGAAATGGAATTTTGGCATTTATCGCATTAAAACATCTTCCAGATCCAAATCGTTTCGAAATCAACTTCACATTTACCGAGAAAATCGTACGACTAAAAACAATGACAATAGCAGAAGATGAGCAAAAAATTCAAGAAGCTAGAAAGCAGAGAAAATTAAAGTAATCGGAACTTGTGCAAGTTTCTGCCATAGTGCTAAGATGTTGAATGATTGTGCTCGCAACGCAAAATGACTTTTGATTCGACGATTACAATCAGTATTTTTTGCAATTCCAACGTGAAGCCTAAGGACACTTTTTTCATTTCTTCGTAAGGAGTAAGGACGTTAACAGATCATAAGACTTTTTTGAAATTATATTAAAAAAAAGAAGAGCACAAATGCAAGGACGTATAAAGTGGACATTGAAGAAGAAGAATAAGTCACTAATCGTCTTCTTAAATGTTGTTCCATGTTAGAATCGCCGACTAGGAAGTCACACGAGCAAAAGCAATGCGAGTACGAGTAAGTCGAATGATGAGGATCAAAAGCTAACGGTCCATGAGTGGTAATCC